>CAIGRB010080895.1:10683-30618 GCA_903798255.1 Fraxinus quadrangulata | reverse complement strand
AATCGCTTAAAACGAATATTTGTAACTTAAATTACTCAATCAAACGTAAAAAACAATAATAATAATAATAATAATAATAATAATAATAATAATAATAATAATAATAATAATAATAATAATTTTTTATTTTTTTGTGTTTGTGTGAGTTAGTTGGATTGGCTGGCAATGATGAATATATTGAATTATGAATTGATCTATGAATAGTGAATAAGTTGGATGCTTAGATTATTTTTTGCTTTTTCTTGTGAAATTTGATATATATTGAGCACATGAATTAAGTTAAACATTATGTAGGAATGCTTTGATTTCATAATTGGATGGGTTGAAATAGTGGACCATAGATGTTAAACCTAAAATCACTAAATTTTACATTCTTGGACCAAATTTAGAATAATTTGGAAGGATTTCACTGTTGGAGAAAAATGTTGAGATAAATAGGAATTCCATGTGTGAAATTAAAAATCTTGTGTGGATTGTCTAAGATCAATATAAAGCAATTGGATGAAAATCTCAAGTTAGAGGTCGTTTTACTTGAATTGGTGTTAAATGAGGGACATTGCACTAATCGAGACATAAAAAATATTTTATTTGACAATTTCTCTTCGTAGCCTTTATGACTCGAGCAATTAAACTTGCAATGATCTTTAAAATATAGTGTCCTATGGTTATCTCACTTGAGAGTTATCAGTCGAAAGCTTATTATATGGGTCATTTAGAAAGCTTAAGGGAGAGAACGTGTCAAAAAAATTGTTAGAAAAAACAAGTCCATGAAACAAAAGACTCAGCAAATGTCTTGGTTAAGTCTCAAACACTTGTTTAAGAGAATTTAACTTTTGATAAGAGATTGTTAGTCTAATTAAGTTCTAGAGATTGAAACAATCAGATTTAATGGAGAATCCTTGTTTATTGAAATATTGAACTGCAATTGGTGAAATTTTCCCTAAACTAGAGATGTGAGGATAGTTAAAAAATCCAACATTAGTTCACACACTAGAAAAGAGCGAAAAGAATAAGTTTGAGGGTGTATGAATCTTACAAGTGATAAAAGAACATATTTAACCATTGAGAGTCGAAAATTGAAACAACTTATGAATTCATAATGTTATACTTAATTCTTCACACACACACACACACACACACGTCGATTTTAAATTGGAAAAGTAGATTTTATCAGTATTGTGATTTTGAAGCTGTTTATAGATTGATATTATGTGGGGGTGTGTGAATATTTCGAGTGATGAAAGAATATATTTGACCATTGAGGGTTGGGAATTGAAACAACTTATAAATGGATAATGCTATGCTTAATTCTTCACACACACACACACACACACGTCGATTTTAAATTGGAAAAGTAGATTTTATCAGTATTGTGATTTTGAAGCTGTTTATAGATTGATATTATGATTTCAATCCCGAGATAAAATGTGTGTTAGCTAGCTAAATCTTGTTGCTTTATTTGATTGACTGACCACCAATTAGATAATTAGCATTGCTTGTTTGTGCCTTTGTTAGGCTTTAGTTTTGTTTGAGGACAAATAAAGATTCAAGTTTGGAGGTGTGATAAGTATAGTTTCTACATTTATTCGAGATCTTAAATTATGATATTTTACTATCTTTTGGATAAAATTCTACCCAATTTATGTTATATAGTATTTCGTAGGTAAAACATTATGTTTACTAAAGAATTGGAGAAAAGAATGCAAAAGGTAGCAAAAAATAGCAAAATCAAAAGATGAGACCTTGGAGAGAAATAGCACATTAAATGGGTTGGAGTTAAATAAGCCTCAATGCACTTGTATTGAAAATTTTAACTGGACCTCAATGTGGCTGAAATATATATAAATATACATGCACACAAAGAGAAAAGGGGGAGAAAAGAAAACGCACAGAAGAGGGAAAAATAGAGAAAAAGAAGGGGGAAAAAAAGAGAAAAAGAAGAGAAAAAAGAAGGGAAAAAATAGAGAAAAGAGGAGAGAGGCAGAGAAGTCAAAAAGAGCAGCTGAGGGAGAGATATATACACATAACTGTGCAGGCATGAAGCAAGAAAAGAAATTGGAAGCTGCTTTGGAAATTAGACAGAATTGGGGATTGCGGCTGGAACAATTAAAAATGCAGATTGGTGGTTGAGTGGAAAACACACACACACACACAAAAGGGGATGGACACGAGACGGAAACACAAAAGGCTAACACGAGAAGAAGATAGGCATACACATAGGAAGATTAATTACATTCCGTTGATTTTTGGTGATATCGTTCCACTTTCACGTGTTTTTATTTTTAAAATATGAGTAACTAATTTTCATAAAACGGCAAACAATGTAGTCGACTTGTGATAATTTATTCTTCTATTCAAGATTTCTGTGATTTATTTATTTATGTGTTGATTTTATTATGAGTTTAATGCATTAATTACTTGATCACTAATTTGATGATTATGTGAGTTTCATACGAATCGAGAGGTGAGTACGAGATTTAGATCATATAGTAAAAATCGGTAAATTAGTGTAACGTGTAGAGATGTCTATCCTAATTATTACGATCATAATATGAATTTTTTGAACTAGTGTTTCGCTTAACTAAAGTTGGTTCACATAGAGATATGAAATTTAATTAGTCAAATTGGCTCAATGAGAACTCGAGAGGGGTAAATTGAATACAATAGAAAAATTCGACCGAACACTACATTAGGTTATGAATCTTGAATTAAGAATTAAGGTGATCAATAGATGAAATTGTTATGCCATAATATTCATCACATATTTGAATTTTCAATCAACAGTTGTTTGTAATTTTTTTATATTTTCAATTAGTTAAAAATAGTTAGGAAAATTTTGTTTATTCAATTATTCATAGTTTGCAATTTTATTTATTTATTTTCATTTTATTAAAAATAGTTAGGAAAAATAATCGCAACCATCATAACTATTTCTTGTTTTTATCAAATAGAAAAATTTGATTAAGTCCTGAAATATAGTTTTCGTGGGAACGATATCCGGACTCAAAGATCCAATGTACTGCTTGTTACGATATCGTACACTTGCGATATAAAAAATACAACACTCAGCTGGACAACCCTAGAGGTGTAAATGCCTTATGCTAGGTTTGCTAGGCTTTTTTTCTAACCATAGTTCATAAGGGGTTTTAGCTACCACTTCTTACTCCATTCAAAATGTTTGCTGCAATTTTTAGTGTTTCTCCTAAGTGTGATTTTGGTAAAGAAAAATGATTTATCATACTTATTACCATGTCCTTAAGCGTTCTATTACATCTCTCAACAAGATCATTCATACTAGGTTTGCCCGACAATGGGTATTGTGGGACAATTCTGCATTTCTCTAGAAATTTCGCAAAATTTTCTGGGCGTTGTTCACTAATCCGTCATATCTACCATAGTATTCACCACCATGATCAGATTTGACATCCTTAATTTTCTTGCCTAATTGATTTTCGACTTTAGCTTTGAAATCTTTAAAAATGTCCAAAGAATGTGACTTCTAATGAATTAAATATAGATACCCACGACGAGAATAATCATCGATGAACGTATTGAAATATTGTTGACCATTCCAAGAAGTCGTAAGGAATGACCGTAGATATCAATATGCATTAGTTCAAAGACACCTGAACTCCTGTTAGCACCTAATTTCCTTATGTTTGTTTATTTTCCCTTTACATATTTAATACAAACTTTGAAATTTGTTAAATCAATGGGATCAAGAATTCCGTCGAACACAAGTCTCCCTATTTTCTGTCTGGAGAAATGCCCTAAACGCTTATGCCAAAGTATAGTGGAATTCTCATCAGTTAATTTTCATTTTTTTCCACGATTTGTTGTTTGCAAGGTTTCATTATATGAGGCAATTGTATCCAATAAGATTAGATTATCAATCAAAGAATCAAGTGCAATAAAATTTGAATCTTGAAAAATACTAACTTTATTTTTTTCAAGTGAAAAAGAAAAATCAAATTTGTCCAAAACAAAAAGTAGAAATTAAATTTTGTCTAAACTAAGGTACTACATGTCTCTTCCAAATCTTAAAAAATAACCAGACTTAAAAAGACAATCTAAGGGTGCGTTTCGTGCTCATTAATCTTAACAATTGTAGAAATTTTTGTAACAGTGCCACTAACAGGATAAGTACACTTCCAGTGTGGTAGCATTACAAATGGACGATTTTGCCCCTTCCATGAACCAAATGCTCTACCTACCAAAACCAACAACACAATAACAGAAGCCTAGAAGTTTTATTCAACCGGCAAACACAATTCCGGTCACGAAGAAGAAGTTCTCCCAGCAAAGCTAGAACCGATTTTGCTATGACATGAGTCGTTCTTCAATCATTCGTCCAATCGACTGTAGAGTAGCCTATATGCAGAAAATTTGGAAGAATTTCGGCGAAGGAAGATACAGTTTGGGAAAATCGCGACCACTTCATTGAGAACCGATCGACTGAATGTTTCTTCAACTAACGACCAATCTACTGCCGATGTTGGGAAAATCGCGACTGTAGACGGAGTTTTGAAGACCCAGTCCAGAAATATTCCACGATGCTTTCCTAGGAGCTGTTCAATCTGACGATCTTTCCAGCGAAGTAGACTAGGTTGGCAACGGGCAAAACCAGATGTTGTACACACTGTTCGCGATTGTTTTCAGTGAAGAAGACGCGTTCCAATTTCGCAACCCGGCTGTACCATATCTTCAATCGTTGATCCAGCATGCTTGCGAGCCTCCACCACCATCTCAGGGACGACACTGGAGGCATGGACCCATTCGATGTTTAGGTAACTCTCCCCATTCCTCGTCTGCATTTTCAATTACTATATTCTGTCGTTTATTTTACTACCGCTACCAATTCCTCGTCTTCAACTTCAACTTGCAGACCGGTGGTCCGGGTCCGTCAAAGGCTGTGGAGTCAACCAAGAAATATGCCAGATGGAGAGATGCAGAATGACGAATGTTCATCGCAGCTTGTGAAACAGCCATCGTCGAAAGCTATCGGCACGGAAAGTGTGTCACGAAAATTGGGTGGGAACGTGTTCTGACGTTGTTCAACCAAACAATAGGCCACAATTGGAGTAAACTGTAATTGCGCAACCACTGGGATGCAATGCGTCGGGAACACAAACTACTATCGGAATTATTGGCCTGTATTGGGGTGGAATACAACCTATCAGCTGGTCGGATCGTAGCATCCAAGGAATGGTGGACCCGAAAAATTAAGGTGCGGTATTTCTATATCTGACTGCCATTGTTATTGACGTTTATAATTACTCTCATTGTGGATGGCTGACATAGTTATGGACTATAAGGAAATCAATGGATGATGTTTGTTGTTGATAGTGACTTGAATTGATGACTCGTGGTTGTTAATGAATTGAGTAGATGATGGTTGTGGTAGATAATGATGTTGACTGGATGACTTGTGGTTGTTGATGAATTGAATGGACGATGGTTATTGTTGTGGATGACTTGAATGGATGATGGTTGTGGTTGTTCATTTCACGTATGCTCAGTTAGTATATATTGCACTGTTACGATCACGTAAATCTTTGAACAGTTACAAATTTACTTATGTATGTACTTTGGTAGTTTGTGTACGCCTCTTCATCATTCAAACCTTGAAAAACTGCATAGAAAAAGCATTCAGGACTCCTCTAGAATTATTTTGTACCTTATGATTTCATGACTTATGTGCTCCAAAATTGGTATCCATATCCTCTGCCAACAAAGATCACCATTCATTAGGGATGACAATATTGAAAGAAGTGTTATTTTCCTTTACCACGGTTATGGATTTTTTTGTTGTCGACTTACATTACAATATCTGTGTGTTATTATCTTTATAAATTACTGCTAACCGAATTGCAAAAGAATAAGGAGTACAGGGACTTCAAGGACAAATACATGAGTGAAATTTTTGTCCAATACCGTAAGCTATTCGGCGATAGCTACGATGGTGACAAGTACGCAGTTACTCCGACGAAGTTATGCCATATGGGTTTCAATTTGTATGAGGACAGTGATGTAGATGACCAAAGGGATTCAATCCCTGTTGAGGAGGAGAGCACTGGTTCCAGCGATGAGGGCCCCCAACAGAAAAGTACTTCAACCATGCAAATGTCAAGGGCCAGAAGTGACGAAAAGAGGAAGTCAGCATCGAACAAGCAAAAAGGGAAGAAGAAAAAGGTGTCTGCTAGAGATATCTCTTACTAAGTTGATCGGGCAAACAGTTTCACTGCTGAAGTCGCTGCGAAACTGAACACTGTCATTGAGCCCAACAAAAATGCAGGGTTTGCTTGTGTCGAAGAGTTGCTCGCAGCAGGGAAGCTCGAGCGACGTACACCTATGTACTACTTCGCATGTACACTTTTGGCACAGAAGAAATATCGAGACATGCTTAGTATCTTGCAGGATATCGATGACAAGTTCGGGTGGATTGAGTAGCAGTTTAACCGCAGTGATAAATCTTGAAAAGATGTTTATGCATCAACCAACTCTAAAATTTATATTTTATTAGCACTTCTTTATCTTGTATTTTTATAATGCGGATATTTTCATTGTCATAAAGTGTTGTTCTGCTCGTTTCTTACATTATGCTCCAGCATCAGTGGGTTAATTTGTGAAATATTGTTTGGGTATCAAATAGTACAGGGATGCGTGCCAATTTCAAAGTACATAAGTTTTTTAATATTAAAAAAATAAATTGTACACCTACAAAAAATTCACATATCAAAAAAAGGACAACAATCCTACGTTTTCAAATTGACCGGTACAATTATTTGCCTAGCACTCAAATGATTAACACATGAAAAGATTCTTCTATATGCAATAAATTCGTTGTGGGAAACATGAATGCTGCATTGTTTTCTTATACAGAACCTTACTCCGCTTACAAGAATTTTTTTAATTTCATTATCATCCAATGGAAGACCCGTAAACTTCAACACATGCTTCTTTCGGGATCCGAAGACGAAGAAGAAGTCGATGATGATGAGTTCCTTAGTCAACTGGCGGAAGACATCAATACGTAGATTACATATTGTCAAATTGCAGCAAGCGATGCCAGAAATTACTATCTCAAACAACGACATCGTATTCAACGATTTTCGTCTTCAAGAAATGGACACTTGTTCATGAAGGAAGCAATGGAAGATAATGGCAACATGTGTTATCAAGAGTTCCGAATGTATCAGGCTCTACTTCGACATTTTGCACATATTCTGCGAGATGAATACGGCCTACGTAGCAGCCAACATATAGATATTTACGAGCAAGTTGGAATGTTTTTGAGCATATTAGTGCATGGAAAAGGATACCGCCAGGTGACTACTATTTTCAATCATTCGTTGGAAACTGTGTGCCATTATTATAAGGAGGTACTCACTATCGTCATCACCTTTTTGGCACATCTCATACAACCAAGGCCGGACTACGATGATTGTGAAGAGCCCCACAGGCTAGACCTGACGAAACATCATTTGTTTGAAGATTGCTTCGGTACAATTGATGGAACGCATGTGAAAGCTGTTCTACCACATAACAAACGCGTGAATTTTATTGGCCGCATAGGAGTGCCGATGCAAAATGGGTTGGCCGTATGCAATTTCAATTTGTGTTTCACATTCGTACTTGCTGGTACCACAGGTAATACACACGATGTACGAATACTAGCACGTGTTATACATAGTCTTGACATTCATTTTCCATTACCCGGGCTGGGTAAGTATTATTTGGTTGACTCTGGATTTGCCCATCGACCGAGCTACATGGCCCCTTACAAAGGATCAAATATATTGTATCACTTTCAGGAGTTCCGCGATGATGGATCCGGACGTCGTCGACGGTTTCAAAATGCTCGTGAGAGGTTTAACTACAGACACTCGTCATGCAGAAATGTCATTGAACGAGCATTTGGGGTGTGGAAAAAACGATGGCAAATACTAGATTGTATGCCTATCTATTCTTTTCGAACCCAAGTTGCCATTGTTGTCGCAACGATGGGCGTTCATAATTTTTTACGTCGCTCTAGAGTGGTGGCGAGGCATTTGATACAGCAGAAATGGATGATGACACGTTCGATGTCGATCTACCGAACGTCGATGATGAAATCCACGCCGAAATGAACGAATCGGAAATGCAACGCGGTGAGTGAGTCCGACTTTGCGACTATATGGCACAACAAAGTTGAACTTCACATGTTCAGCAAAACGTGAATTTGTTGAACCTCTAGCATTGTACGAACTCATGAATAGGGAAACGATGTTTGTGTTGAATTTATAAGTAGCGTGTTGTGTCGCAATGAGTGAATGTTTGAATAAAAATATTATTCCACTTTTGGGCCAATTAAATGTATGCTTGTAACAAAAATTAAAACATCCATCATTTTTCACGTGCACAAGTGGGCCACGGTTTGGACAATTTTTTGTAAAATTGGTATCTTCCAAAACATGCACAAGTGGGAGGGCAAAATTGAAAGGATGAATAAATTGGACATTGACAAAAGGCTTAGCCAAGTACCTTTGCAGTTTGATGTGACATAATTAATTCATTTTTGTGATGAAAATGAGCACCGAACAAGGGCTAAAGGTTCATATTGCCTCCACTACAACTATTTTACCATCGCCCACATAGATGAATCTTTTAGCATCATTTGGCTTTCGGCCACAGGCAACCTTGTATAGTCACACTTATATGAGTAGTAACACCAAAATCTACCCACCAAGTATGACTAGGTACACAAGCTAAATTAACTTCGTATGTCCAGCTTTCTTGTAGAAGTAACAAATAAATTCCTTACCTTGTTTCATCTTCTGTTTGTGTTGGTATGTTCCAACTGCAACTTCTTAGCTTTATCCATTTTTTGTTTCTTGTCCTTAAAGGTAGGGACTAATTGAGTACTTTCTGCCTTTTCTCGTTTAATTCTTTCTTCTTCTTGCACACTGTAAGATATGAGAACATCAAGAGTCCATTTATCCTTTTTAGTATTGTAGCTTACTGTAAATTGACTATATTATGTAGGAAGAGAAATAAGTACCAGATGCACGAGCAAGTCAACAAAGAACTCTAACTTTACTGCCTTTACATTTGAAGCGATATTAGAAATTTCTATAATGTACTCCCTTATGTTCACTTTTTCTTTATACTTCTTTGAGACAAGGTTAGCCAGAGACGTGTTTGTCTCCATTTTTTCGCTCTTTACAAAATGTTTCTCAATTTCCTCAAAGAACTTCTTAGCACTTTCGTCATCGGACATAGCGCCCCTAAATACTTCCGGAATGCTGCGTTTCATCATCGTAAGAATCATGTGATTAGAATGCTCCCACCTCTCATATTCTTTTTATCATCAGAGGGACTTTCAGCCAAGAACAACAGAAATGTTCTCTTTCCAAATCTTGAAGTTTGTGCCGCTAAACATAAAAATGGAATTAGTGTCGGTAGTAATAATAGTAGTAGCAGAAGTAGTAACGAAATAGAGAACAAAGAAAAATATTAAGCTTACAATCCAAATTTTTTGTCAAGGCATTCAATAATAGCACATATACGCATGACATAAATAACCAAATAAACATTGGTGGACTCTATTTCAAGATACCTAGCACAACATTAATGTTTAGTCTTTAGAAAGAAACATCAATTTGTAAGTGGTACTCGCCATGTAGTAATAAAATGCTGACAATAAATCCTCTTAAATAAAAATGTTCCTTTGGATTGGTTCATTGTTCACATGGCAACTAAACAATCATAGATTTATTCCTATAGGTATGCTTATTATTTGTCCAACCAATAACCTTCCTTTGGACCGATCATTGCTCACTTAAATAACAGAAATAATATTCCAAAATAAATGAATCTAAGTAATAAAGGTTACATTGGTAATATATTGTTTCAATTAATTTATTTTAAGCTATAAGACAATTGTGCAAAACAGAAACAAATTATTATTTTTTTACTTGAACCTTGGCGTGCCATGGTGCTAGTTCTGATTTTGTTTTAAAAAAATTTTCGTTCTTGAGCAAAACAAAATCCAAAATAAAATTTGAAGATTAGTGTTTTTCTTCCTTAATTCATAATCAAAATATTCATATAACAAAAAAGGATAATACTAGAAATTTCTCATGCAATTTTACAACGAATCAAAGCTTAAGAGAGAAAACTAGAACCCCAAAATTGTACCATGAATTGAAAACTTCAAAGAACCCTACAATCATGCAATAATGACCAAGAAAATCATACACACTTCATATTTAACCATAAATATCCATATGGGTAGCCAAATAACAATTCAAAATTATGTATGATGAAATACTTTATCAAAAATTTATAAAGCATAATTATCCTGATCATTCCTAGTAATTTAACATGAAATTAAGCTCTATACTACTTGTTTGATATTAATTTACAATTAGATTGATGAAACCCTAAATTCAATCTATCATACATGCCAAGTTATTAAGAATTCAATTTAAGAAAAAAACATACATGAATCCATGGTGATGAATCATGGGATTTGAGGTCTTCCACAAACTAATTACAATCTCAATGAATTCTCTCTCACAGATGGGGAATAAAGAGATGTAAAATTGTGAATAATCAACCTTGGGGACCATAACCCTTATAACTCTCTATATACTAGTTTTTAATTAGAGTCATATTAACCCTAATTAGTCTAGTGATCACTAATTAGTACACATTGCAAAACCCATTCCCAATAGATGATTCTAGAGCCCAAATAATTGGATCACTTAAATTTACTACTACTTAATTAGATAGCCCGTATAGCAATTGTTAATTATACATATAAGCCCACAATAGGAAATAAAATCCCAATATCACAAAGACAAATTGTTTGTCACAATTACAAATTTAGTCTTAAAATTACACATTTTTTAGGTCACATACTATATATTGGTAACAAATTACTCATTTTATTAGTTACAATTACCCAAATAATTGGTCACAATCGCTCTTCATCCCACCCATTCCACCACAATCAGCACCACCCAAAATGTTACTATAACTTCACCATCACCATGCAGATCTGTACCCAAATGTTGTTACCACCTTACCACCACTACCACTACCACGACGTAGATCTGTACCTCTACTGAACCACCACCACAATACCATCACCCACATGTCTGTAAACTGCAACTACACCACCACACCACCATTCGCACCACCATCACCATAAATGAGGTCAACCTAAGGAACAATTTTGGCCTTTCATGGACCCGCCACCATTCACTATCCAAAAGTCACCCGATCCGTCGTCAAACCCAACAGCAGATTTAAACCAGAAACCAGTAGATTCGCATGGGGATTTGCGAGGCATGCATCTTGTTCGGACAAAACCTACAAGTATACAGAATCATTGACAAGAAATAATGTAATAACATTCTATCAGTTTATACCAAATTCGATGATCATAAAACAAAAGTGTTTGTTTTTGTAATTATCCTAAATTAAACTATGAAAGACATAAAAGATTGGACTTTTTGTCAAAATATGAGATGAATATATTGATGTTTAGTTCTAATTCTCGACTTATGTAAGTTAGCAGATTAAAGTGTTCAAGACAATCAATAATCCGTTAATATCTAATATTCTCTTCCAACATATATTGAATATATGCTTAACAAAATAATATTCCTAGTTCGAATTCCTATGCAAAACACACATTCAATCACAAGATTATCACACACGATTGCACATGTCATAAAGATTATTCCTAATATTTATTGTCCTTGTGTTAAATACGCAGTGTTTCACTTATTGTGAGTTTTCCAACATTATAAATAAGCAACTAGTTATCTATATGATGGCCAAACATTCAAACAATATAAGATTCAAGTATATTTAATCAAGAACACAATAATTAACTAAAAATAGTAAGTATTGAATTAAAAACTATAAATTCATAGGTTTCATCATTCATCAAATACATAAAATTATTTAGCCTAGCACTGTCATATGAAAATTACATAAAAGAAATAGAAACGATATCACAGGAGGCTAAGAAATTAGTGAGGAACTTGAAAACTTCCAAAACGTCACTTGAATTTCGACCCAAGAGATGGAATTTCGCCTCTTCAATGTAAAATTCTCTCTTTTCTTGTCTTACTATGACAAAATCGAACTCTGTTCTGGACGTTCTTGATAGCCTTGGAATATATAGAATACAAAAAGATTGCATTCTAAAAGTTATCGAAATAAGAAAAGAAAACACAGACTTTTTTCCCGTTTTACCTTGGGGAGGGCGTCTCATGTGGTTTTGGAGCTAAAGGAGGTCTTAGAAGAGGAGGAGAAGCACACCTTTCAATAGGCGAGTTCCTAGGCTTGTCCTGATCAGTTTTCAATATTTTTATCATAACTTTCTCTCTTGAGGCGATACAAAGTGTGTTGGAAAGATAACTCAAAGGGCTCCAACTCTTATTTAAATATCCTTTTTCAATTCTAATGTTTGCTATGCCAAAAATGAATCTCAATCATTGAGTTTTATGTGTTGAAACAATATACAATGAATTAGGCGATATTTCATCAAAAGAACTATAGAATATTATTATTTAAGGTCCCAAATAAGTCTATAAAATACACTTATCACATCCAAATTCACTCGATTCGACCCCTTTTGGCTAAATTTTGGCGACATGACTATCACTAATGAACTCGAAAGGCCCAAAAGCCTGGATGGAGTTGTCGACCTCCAATTTGGTCGAAAATTTTGTATTTGTAGAGAGAGAAAGTTTTGTATTATAGGAGAGAGTATTTTTTTAGAAAGAGAATTCATGGCAGACATATTTAGATTGGGGGGGATGGAAGGGTCGTGGGAGCAGGGTAGGAGAGAGATTCAAGTATGTATTAGTAATATTATTATTAATAATATTAAAATGATGAATTATGACTTGATTTTTAATAAATAATTTTTAAGTTTTATTTTTTAAGTTGGAAATTAAAAACCATGTGTGCATGTAATTTCTCTCTCTCTCTCTCTCTCTCTCTCTCTCTCACACAGTTGATTTTTGATGCTAATGAAAGAGAGTTGAGGAAAATATCCCTCATGAACAACACAATTAAATGCATGTTTTACAAAGTTTAAATTACAATTCAATTGATCAACTATATTTTTTATTCATATATTTAATGGACTTGCTATATATTATTCACTTTTTATTCGTACATTTTTATAGGATCGGTTGATTAGATTTTAATTTAAAGGCATGATTAAGGTGAAAGCAAGATAATGTCACATGGATTAAAATAAGGAAAGAGTTCATATCTTGAAATGTTTGATGTTATAAATTCTATTTGTGGTCTTTTTATTTTCACTGCTCATTGTGCACAAATTGAATATTAATGTTGAAAAACGAAAAATAAAACAAGTTATGAACTTGAAAATCTGATTTAGACTGTTATTCCTAAATATCACATTATTTATATTTATGTGCTTGAAGTCCTAAAATTTGTTAAAATCATTTTAATTAGGGAAAATTTCAAGAACAAAGTGGTTGCAAAATATAATTTCAAAATTAAGAAATTATATTTATTATTTCAAAAATAAGGTCTTAATTAAATTCTATTAATTAAATAATTGATTAATATATTTTATTAAATATATTAAGGACGAAATGTTGTGCAATTTATGATCAAAATTACATGCTAGTCACAACTAGAGATGTCACAATGGTAAATCACAAATTTTATAGGTCACAACTTATTTCACAATTGCAAATTATCAAATTAATGGATCAAGTATCATATCTAGATCACAAATCACAAATTTTATAAGTCATAATATTAGTCACATTTATTAAATTAATAGGACGTATTATTTTTCAGTCACAAATCATAAATTTTATATCTTACAATTTATTTATCGGTCAAACATTATTAAATTTATAGGTCACGTATTATTTTTCGATTATAAATCACAAATTTTATAAGTCACAATTTATTTAACAATCACGTATTATTCTATAGCAGATCGTTCCCTAGATCCTCATTCATTCAGCACCAGATCGTGACCAAACTCCCACGGCATCATCGCTTACACTGCAGCAGATCGTTTCTCCAAACTCCGTTATTCGCCGCTACTACAGTGCTACCCCTAAACTCTTGTCATTCATTCTTCGTCACTGTAGCGGCGGTAAAAATGTCGCTATTGGAGTGTCGCTTCATGCAAATCATCATCGACAGAATGTGAAAGATGGATTGCAGAGGCGCCGCTGCAGAGAGAAGAGAAAAGATGTGAACGACAACGCCGATAGAGAGGACGGGAAAGAAGAGAATGCAATAATTAGAGTTTGGGGGTGAAATTGGTTAGGGTAGAAGATGGTGGGGTAGATATCTAAAAGAAGTTAATTTTTAATAGTATTATTATTAATATTTAAAACTTGAATTATCACTTGATTTTTGAACCAAAAAAACCTTTTAAATCTTAATTTTGAATAGGTAGTTTAAAAAGAGGGCTGAGTGTAATTTCACTTTTAATTAATGAAAGGAAAAGTAAGACCATTTACCTCTATTTCTTGATAAATAAAATAAAATAAAATAAAATAAAATTGAAATTAGACTCTACTATACGTCTAATCTGAGTGATATTTAACCCTGTTTGATAGAGACTAAAATTAGATTTAGTTAATTTTGATACAAATTGATAAAATATAGGTTGAAAAGTTATAAATCCTATGAAACATATGATTAAAATTAATTGTTTACTTTGACTTATATTAAAATTTAAATTATAATCTCTATTAAATAGGAGCTTAACCTTAAACAAATACTTAGCCCATGTTTGAGCCCCATTTTTTGTGAAAAATAAATTTTGTAATAGTGATTTTTGGAGAATGTGTGGTTAAAAAGTAAGAAAAAATTTTGAATTTACTTGCAAAATTAGTTTATTGAAAAATTTGTAGTTGAAAATGAGTTTGAAAAAAAAATGATTTTTTAAAATAATGGGACTCAAATAAGGACTTAATAATATTTACTTTTTATCTTCGTCGCATATTGGTAAAAATAATCCCTCATTTCTCTTAAAAGAGAGAATTTTTGATTCACTATTCATTTTTGTCACATTAGTTTTCACACTTGACATCTTTTAAACTAGCTTGTTAATAGTTTTTTTTTTTTCATTTTTTGTGTCTGTAGTGTTAAAATTGAGTATATAATAAAATAATAATAATTAAATGGATGAAATATCTTCTACCGTAAAAATATCTTTTAATTCATTATTCCACTCAAAACTTTTGACTTCTCACTCTTTCTCTCTCACTTGTTCTCAGTGGCACCATGAAGTGGCAAAACGATCTCCATCGAGTAAGGTTCCATATTTTTTGGTGATATCATTTCTCATGTTTCATATTTGTTCTTTTTTTTTTTTAGTTGGAACATCCTTGTGGATCAGAAGATCATCAAGTAATTATTGAAGATTTCTATCTGAAATGGTTTGGTGTTGTTAATAATTCAAGGTTTTCAATTGGGATTTTTTATTGGATTTCTCTGATTGTACCGCGGGGTTTCACAACCCCCCTACCGGCCCCTCACAATAGTGGGGTGCCTTTGAAAAAGGTGGGCCCTCCACTATTGTGAGGGGTCGGTAGGGGGGTTTGACAACCCCCCAGTACAAATACCACATCCTTTTTTATTTGTGATGTGGTGTTTCTGAGTAGAAGAAGGGTATGATGAATATGAAAAAGATAGGTTTATAGTGGATGATGTCGAGGACGAAGAGGAAGAGGAGGAAGAAGATGGAGCTGACAGTGGCGAGGAGAGGCAGAAGAAGAAGAAAATGAAGAAAAAGATTCCCTCTTCATATATTGGTCATGTTTTTGCTCCTCATTTATGTTTGTTGTAAAATAACTGAGACCATGTCCACGTTGCACGGGCACGGTCTCCACGTTGCTCCTTTGATAATAACACTATCCAAATCTTGCATTATACTTTTCATGATTCAATAACTGGATCGGCTTGTTCAGTGTTTGGGGTGTTTCTGGATTAAGCACGAGAAGTTGAAGCCTATGATTGAAGGTGAACCTTATGACATCGAAGATAGATCGAGTTACCCAATGGTACTTGTTCAGATTTCCATGTGCAATGAAAGAGAGGTAATTCAAGTACACTAGACTATTTTTGACTTATAATTCGTATTTATTATTTTGCCGTACTTGTCTAATTATGTGTAAATATGGCTCATAAAGTGAAAAATTCCCTATTTTGAGTTAACCGCATTGGAAAGAGGATAATTGAGTAGCTAAATTGATAGCCCAATAATAACTAACCAAGAGGGGTGTAAATTGGTTTTTAAAACATTTTCAAAGAATTAATCTAAATTCAAGTAAGTAAAGACTAAATAGATTAATTCAAATAGTTAGTACAAATATAAAAGCGATAAGTAAAAGGAAGAGAGGATGCAAACGATATAATTGTGGAAGTTCAATCCAAAACAATGATCTACGTCCTCTATTACCAAGCTCTTCGGCACGAGCAAGACATTTTCACTATGTTGATTGACTTATGGTGCAATCCAACCTTTTACAATTCTTCTGATGACTTACAAACAAGGAGCACTGATCCTTATACAATGTTGAGCTTTACGGGAACTCAACACGACCAACACTATTGAGATTTACGGGACCTCAATATGACCCATACGGTGACTTACAACAAGGAGTATCAATCCTTATACAATGTTGATCTTTAAGGGATTTTAACACGACCCACACTTTATCAAAGTGATTTTACAATGAAATTCCTCTCTTGATAAATAATACAAATAAATTAAGTACTAAGAGATACTAACACTTCAATGAATAATAATAAATGATAGTTCAAGTGTTAGATGAAATTTTTGATGATTATGATAGTCAAAGATTAGATTCAATCAATCAAAGTGTTTCAATGAGAAGATGAATAAATAAATTCAATGTAGGTTAAAAAATCTTCTCAAAAAATATCTCTCTTTTAATGGATGATTGTAATAAATTAAGTATTAAGAGAGAAATAAATTTTTTTGATGAATATGATAATTTACAAGTTTAGTTCAATCAATCAAAGTTTCAATATGAAAAAGAAGAAAAGTTCATGTAATGTAAATGCAAAAATCTTCTTCAAAAATATATCTCTCTTTCAATAAGTAATTTGTGATAAATTAAGTATTAAGAGAGAATTAGAAACTTTGATGAATGTGATGTTTACAAGTTTAATTCAATCAAAGTTTCAATATAAAGAAGTAGAAAAAGTTTAAGCAATGTAAGTGCAATTATCTTCTTAAAAAATATATCTCCTTTAAAATTGATATAGATAAATTAAGTACAAAAAGAAATGAAAAACTTTGATAAGAGAAATTATTCAAAAAGTTTGATCCAACAATCAAAGCTTTTCCTATGAAGAAATGAATGTAAAAATGTAAGGTCAAAGAATATTTTTCAAATGAAAAACTTTGATGAGTAAATTTTCAAAAATTAATTTGATCAAAAGATTTTCAAAGTTAAATGATTTTATAATAATAAATGAGATGAGAAATTAATATAATTTTGCTCAAAAGTATCTCATTTGAATGCTTTTAAGTATTAAATGAATGGCAAATGAGTTGGTATTTATAGCAGTGAAAAATGACAACTTTTCCGCCTAACCGGATATCCGGAATAGTACCGAATGACCCAAAAAGTGTCCATTGAAAATTAGTCAGAACGGTAAAAAAAAAAAGACCGTTGCAGATGAATCGGACGTCCGGTTCATCCGGATGTTCGAATAGATAGAAATTTTTTTGTCAAACCAGACTCCTTGTCTGGACGGTCCGGTTCATCCGGATGGTCAACAAGACATCTGTTGACCGTTGACTTTTTTTTTTTTTGAAATGTGATCTATGTTTAAGTATCACTTTGAAAAATCAATCTTGCTTTTGATGAAAAATATTTTATGCAAATAATATGAAAATAACTCTTCGTGCACAAAATGATTTTTGAGCTATTGTCATTCATTACTAAAGATCAAAGTATTATACTTTTATATATGATCTCGAAACCTAGTCTTTGTTCTTGTTTCGAAGTTTCTTTCATGTTTGACTCTTAAACTCTTAATCTTGATCTTTCTTAACGTTTGACTTTAATACTTGACTTTGATATTGACCTTCTTAATGAGCCCGATTTGATAGTCTTGATTTTAATCTTTCAAGCTATCGTCTCAAATGATTTGACTTGAATGCTTAACTTTCACTTTGAACTTTATTTTGAGTCTGATTTATGATGTGTTGATTTTGACAATACTTGATTAATTTTAACATTGAACTATCATCACTCAAAATCAATTATTAGAAATAATATTAATCTTGTTTGTTATGAGTAAAACATTAAGGATGAAATAAACCATAGGTCAACAAAATGGTCATTGCTGTAGGTATTCACCCCAATCACCTTTTGATTTGAGTATGTCTTATCAATTCCACATAATGTTTGATGGTTCGTTCTTCAAGTTCATGTACAATTCATAATTGTGCTCAAGATTGAATATTTGTGATTATGAAATATAGTTGTCTAATTTATCTGACTATTTATAGTACTGAATGAAAACTGTGTGGAATTTCAGGTGTACGAACAATCAATCGCTGCAGTTTGCCATCTCGACTGGCCTAAGGATCGCTTTTTAGTTCAAGTCTTAGATGATTCAAATGACGAACTTTTACAGAATTTGATAAGAGATGAATGCTTGTCGTGGAAAGAGAAAGGGGTGAACATTATATATAGACATCGATTCATCAGAACTGGATACAAATCTAGCAATCTTAAATCAGCCATGGCTTGGGATTACGTCGAAGACTATGAATTTGTTGCAATATTTGATGCAGACTTCCAACCCAATCCCGATTTCCTTAAATTGTCAATCCCTCGTTTTAAAGTAATAATTTTAAAAACTACCTAAATGTGTGCTTTAGTTACTGTCATTCGACAAAGTTTAAGAATCTTTTTCTCCGTTACAGAACAATCCCAAAATAGGCCTTGTCCAAACTCGCTGGTCGTTTGTGAATAAGGATGAAAATTTACTTACAAGACACCTAAACATCAATCTCTGCTTCCATTTTGAAGTCGAGCAGAATGGATTTTTCCTCAATTTCTTTGGGTTCAATGGAACAGCCGGTGTTTGGAGGATTAAGGCCTTAGAGGATTCCGGTGGCTTGCTTGAGAGGACTACAGTAGAGGACATGGATATAGCAGTTCGTGCCCACTTGAAGGGGTGGAAATTTATCTACCTCAATGATGTGAGAATTCTTTGTGAATTACCAGAGTCATATGAAGCATACAGGAAACAACTACATCATTGGCATTCTGGCCCGATGCAGCTCTTCAGACTATGCCTCCCGGACATTATAACCTCCAAGGTATAACATCTGCTTATTTTCATTAACTTTTGCTTGTTTGTTAAACGTATTCATAGAGTTTTACTAATTTTTTCTCCATTCTATGATGTTATTTTCGCAGATATCAGTACGGAAAAAGGCCAACTTGATATTCCTTTTCTTTCTCCTAAGGAAACTTATACTTCCCTTTTACTCGTTTACGGTATTTGTATCATACTTCCATTGACAATGTTCATTCCAGGGCCTGAATTACCTGCTTGGGTCATCTGTAACATCCCCATCGTCATGTCCATTCTGAACATTTTGCGAGCATCTAAGTCTTTCCCCTTTCTCATGCCATATTTGTGTAAGTGTTATGTCATAGGTCCAATCAACTTGGGACATAAACACTTTAAATATATATATAATCGATACATTTTAATGGCAATATTTATTATTTAATTAAATTTATATTCTAATAAATTAAATAATAGAATCCGTAGATTCAAGTCTTGATGATTTGTTAATCACAAGGAGTTGTGATTGTGATATACAAATTACATATGACTGAATCTTAAATCGTCCATGGTCGAAATAATAAC
>CAIGRB010080877.1:0-18052 GCA_903798255.1 Fraxinus quadrangulata | reverse complement strand
GATAACAAATTCCATATAATTGGTTGCATATTATTAATTGATCACAAATCACAATTTTCATATGTTACAAATTATTTTACGGTCACAATTCAAAAATTTTATAAGTCACAAACCGAAAATTTTATACGTCACAATTTATTCATCGGTCACAAATTTATCAAATTAATAAGTCACATATTATTCATGGGTCACAAATCACAAATTTTATGTCACATTATTTTAACGCCACAATTCAAAAATTTTATGTTACAATTTGTTCATCAATCACAATTTATTTGTCGATCACAAATCACAAATATTATAAGGCACAACTTATTAGATAGTCACAAATTATCAAATTATCGGTCACAAATTAACAATTTTTTAGGTCACACATTTTTTTGTTACAATTTATCTTTTTCATTAGTAGAATGTTGTTTATCGATCACAAAATAATCAATTTAATGATCACAAACAACTAAATAATATGTGACCATCACCAACGATTGTGACTACAACCTCACCACTGCCACCAACATGCAGGCAATCGAAATCTCATCGTCGGAACCACCACCACCACCTCTCGACAGCAAACCATCAATTAAAAATATTGACATCACCACGACCACGATCACCACTATCCACCTACAACGACCGTCGCGACCACCACTAAAACTAAAACCACTGAACCTCCACCACCATTCCCATCCTACAACCTAAAAAAATCCCCAACCCTACCATCATTATTGTCGCCGCCACCACCATTTCCATCACAGCCGCCACCACAACTACCATCTCCTCTTATCTTCATCTCAACTATACTGCAACCACCAACCCCCCTAAAAAATTCCCAAACTGCCACCATCACCATGACCACCACCAACTCACAGCACAACTAACATCACCACTGCAGCCACCGCCAACAACCGCAAATACAACCAAAAAAATCCAGAGATAAAATGGCTGCCTGGGACCAAAATTCTGCAACTTCGGCCACCAGTCTCGACGTCTCGCCAACATCAAACCACCACCTTCTCCATTTACACCACACCCAACCACCACCTCACCACAGATCCACCGCCACGCTCACACCGCGTACCACCATCACCATCATCTACACAGCCACACATCGCGACAGAAAGAAAATAGAGATGTGGAGGAAGGAGGGGAGAGGAGAGAGAGTGCAACGACAACATAGGTGCGCGAACGACGTGACGCCACACAAGGCACCTTACCGATCGTGTGCAGCTTACTGGTTGGTCGCCGAAGCACACTTTCTTTTACCTATTGACATCAAAGCCGCCGACGAGAGAGAGAGAGAGAGAGAGAGAGAGAGAGAGAGAGAGAGGGAGATTGGGTAATGATATGGGATTTTTAGGATTTGGGTAGTATTAAAGATTTGAATTAATATATCTAATTTTTGAAATTGAATTTTTAAAATTCTAGTTTTATTTAAATTCCTCTTTAGATAAAGTGGTCATACATGATACAACTGACAACCTAAAAGGTAAAGTCAAGGAAGCTACACCAATGGTCAATATGATGGAAAACATAAAAAAGAAGCGAAACAGCTTCCCAACCTAACACTTGCAAAAAGAGAGAAATAACCAACCAACAAACACCATGTACAAAACACACACAAATAGACACAGAAACAAGTCTTTCACAATTCAAATAAACATCTATAAGTTGAAATTCTGAAGTTACATACAGTTATAAAGGCCAATATTAAAGCACCTTAACTATCACAGACCATACATACTCTATGAATTTATACTATAGTGAAGTACAGCTCTATTACTGTTCCTTGTTTATCCTTCTCCATCAAGGAAATCAGATAAAAGCACTGGATAAATAAAACCCTTTTTCTTAGCCCAACCCACTATTTGAGGATCCCTCTTCATTAGCCAAGAACCGGACAACAACAGTAGTGATGTTATCAGCGCTTCCTCTCTGATAAGCTTCCTGCATTAGCCTTTTAGCCCGAAGAAGACCAAGAACCTAACCGTTAACCATGGAGACGGCTTCCTGAGAATCAACAAAATTTATTAATTATTCCTGCTTCTCAAGGAGGTAATTTAAGGGTGTCCTTAAAAATTGAAGGCTCAAGTGGTTAAAGGAGCAAGTGAAAAGTATTCCAAGTAAAATTGGATAATCGGATATAGATTATATAAAAACTTAAATTGAGAAAAGGTGAACCTCATTAGTCACCACATCCCAAAGTCCATCGCTCGCAAGAATAAGAAACTCTAGGGTATTGTCAACCTTTTCCTCCTGCATTTTACACCCAAGAAAAGGAAACTAGCAATCCATTGCCATTTATGGACTATAACAAACCAACAGTATCACTCTTGATAAGATCTTGTGTGTAATAAATCATGCAAGAAATGTCGTCAAGAATCAAAAACTTCTAGCATGAGAAAAAAAAAAACATCAAAAATATTGGACAAATTGGAATTCAATGGCGACTTACAATTACAAGAATGCACTCAAGACTGAAGCTTACTCCTATGTATTCAAAAGATATTTAGACACAACTACATCCATGCAACATAATTTCTGAGTCACTTTTTAGTATGTCTTGAAAATCTGTCATTTTCTGGGGGAAAAGAGAAATTTATGATGATCGGGCGTACAAAACCTGAAAGATCCCTGACAATCACAACTCCTGTTTGATAATGAACAACCCAAACATTTCTTTCATTTATATCTCTGTCGGATACTTGGTCATTTTTATTGCATCGATGCAAGTTTCCGAACATACCTGAATTTCTGGATCAGCAACCACAAACTGCTTCAACAGCCTATCACCAAAAGCACGAGATACAGCAAGCACTCCTCCAACTCTCCATGTTCCTGCAGAAAATATGAACAGAAAGTGGTGCGAAGTTATACCAAGTGGCAGAAACACATGATAATCAAGGATGAAACTCTCCATGCAGTCCGTACCTGCCCACATCACAAAACCTCCAGCATCTTCAATACGTTGACGCTCATCAGTTTGGTCTGGCTTGTGATCCCGAGAAACAGCAATAGCTGCAAGATATAATGGCACACTTTAATCTGATGTATAAAAAAGTCCAGCAAGTAGCTTAGCGTAAACTCTCTGAAATCAACCATGTTTGCAAAGTTTTTGCAATAAATTCAGCATCCTAACAGATTGGTATAAAGTCCATAAAAAATAAAAGAGCGAGCTGAAAATAAGAAGGGTGAAATTCTAGATACTGCATAAAAATCAACATATGAATCATTGGATATTTCGCATGACAACTTCTATTTCCTATTTCACCGTCCAATACATTTATCGCTGCTGACTTCAGTTTTCAACATTTTCTTCAGTAATTTTGGTTTCTAAGTGTTTTAGCAATATCAATAAATTTCATAAAAAGGCAGCACGTATGTTCCTATTTGCAGTTGTACTCATACTCTCCCCAATAGTCTTCGTTTGGCAGTCAATTCCAAGGGTTTCATAGTCAGCTTTAGCTCCTGTTTGACATCCATTAAATCATAACTCATTTTTTCTTAAAACTCATTTTCAACCACACATTCATACAACAAAAATATTTTGCATGCAAACCCAAAACTTTTCCTACTTTTTAATTAGGCATTCTCCTTAAAATGACTTTTCCATAACTCATTTTAAAGGATGTCAAATAGGGGCTTAATTGGTTTCCAAAACTTTTCCTACTTTTTAACTAGGCATTCTCCATAAAAGGACTATTCCGTAACTCATTTTTCCAAAAACTCATTTTAATGGATGTCAAATAGGGGTTTAATTGGTTTCTTATTAAACTCAGCAGAATCAGATTTCTTACATCCCATAAATAGATTTTCACATCATTATTCAGAAAAAGAAGTTTTAAATCCGGGCAAAAGCAATTCCCGTGAGAATACTATTAAAATCAAGACCATTGGAAGATCCTAATTACCGTCTCCTTCACAATGAGGGGTCACACAAGTGTATACCTATCCAATGCATTACAAATGCATTAGTGGGTTCGCAGTTAATAAATGACGCTGGGTACTTCATTGAAGTTTAGACTGTAGTGTCTTATTATTGGTCTAGACTGAAGCTCAAGAACACAAACAAAGTTTCTGAGTCTCACCATTACCACCCCTGCATATAACAGCTCGGGAGTCCCCGACATTTGCAACCAACAAACGGTCCCCAACAAGGATAGCAGTCGAAGCAGTCGATCCAGCATCTCGATTCTGAGTGTTCTCTGATTTCAGAAATTCCGAGTCGGTATGGCTGTATGCATCAGCTGTAAAGGGACCAAAGTAGGAAAAACAAAAAAAGAAAGCAAGTTTATAAGCACATGGTAGAATGTGAAGAGTGCAATCGTACAGACTTCGTAAAAGGCCTACCTATAGCTGATTTAGTGTCAGAAATGAATTTTGGATGCCTGATCAGATTACTGAAAAGGTTCTGTTTAACATATTCAGCGGCCCGAGCACCCCCATGGCCTGAAAGTATGAAAGAAGATATAAAGTTAGATATGAGGTACTTTGGAGTAAAGAATGTAGCTTGAGACTTAATCGTTGTAAGGTGTGAGGCGAGGCGGGGCGGGGCTTGAGAGGCTTACCATCAAAGACCCCGAAGAGACCAACTACTTCTCCATCTACACCATCAATCCTTGTCTCGTAGAAATCCTCCATTGAAGACCTTTTACCAGGAGAGCTTGCATATCCATAGCTGAACTTCCCGTTCTGACTGTTTGAAGGAAAAGTTAAACTAAGTGTTAGACCACATGCTATTCAACCCTTGTGAAGTTATGCAAAATCCTGATGATTTCCCGAAATTAGAATGGAGCGATACAAAATAATTTAGAGAAATGATTATAGCAGTAATTAAACCTAAATATTGAAAATTTATAGCCAATTAACGCAAGAATTGTTCAATATATAGTATTGCCATTAAGGTTGAAGCATTTACTCAGATTATGACAAGCATAACTTTCTTAAGGTTCATAAGGCAACCAGTCATTTTTTTTCTTTTTTTCCTGAAATGTAAAGACAAATCTTTATACGTATAGAGAAATAAAAAAATAGAAAAAATAAAAATAAAAAACACTTAAAAGAATTCATGAGGTTGAAACAGACACGATTCTCTATTAAATTTTCATTAAAATAGCATGTCTTTTTATTATGGCACGTCTGGTGGAAACACACAATTCTCTTTTTCATTTGATGTACAAAGTCAATTCCTTGAAAGAATAAAAGCAAATAGTCAATTCCTTTCCAAGAAACTGTACTACTGCATGCCATATATGATAAAGAAAATGTTAACGAACCTCTTCGCATCATATGGAAACGTAATCTCAAAGGTTCTAAATCCACTTTATGACAAGATGAAATGGCGTGAAACAGGTAGAGATTTGACCAATAATAACCACGTCACTGAAGTTTGTACAAAATGTAAACGCAAATTGCATCCAACAGCATGAGATTGATGATATATACATTCTCTTAATGAACAATGTCAAAAACAACAAGAACACAAAAAAGCTTTCTTAAACTACCAATCATATAATTGCATAGCATCTTTCAAATTGGTGATCAATCACAACTCACAATCAACCCACTATAAACCAGAAAATTTTCCATCATGCAAAATTTTGGAACACATACAGATTATTAATGATCACAATAATGCCCCAAAAAGGGTAGATAACCAATTCAACGATAAGATTGACAAACAGGATACAGCATTAATATCAATAATTTCTTATGATTTCAATATTTGCTTCCTCATTAATCACATATGGGCACTTCAATGACATGTTAGCTCATTAATTGAACTAAACCAAGGGCAACTTTTGATTCATCAGAAACAGCTAATTCAGATTAAACAATAAATTACAAGAAAGCAACATAATTAAACGAAAAACACAATACAATCACATTAGGCAAATTAATTCATTCTGCACCAAATAAGAACACAAATAATAACAATATATATAAACATGTACATATGTATATATTCCTGCAGCAAAATAAGGGGAGAAGCAGATCACCTGAGGCCACCGCCGCTAACTGGGGCATCATCAGCATGGATTTGGCTTGATTGGGACAAGACTGAGTTCAGATACCCCATATTATCTCTTTATCGGGCCTCTTTATTTTTAATCCCTTAATTGTTTCAATTTTGACTCTCTCAAATCAAATGAAAAGGTCAGTATTTTTCTCTCTATATTAATAAAACGAATCTCACAAAACCCGTGATGGGAAAACACTTATTATGGCATACGATGTGAACAAAATCAAGAAAAAACCAAGATCACGGCATCTGAAATAGCTTCATTCCCAATTATGGATTAATTCAACCTGCCCATAACAGAAAATAATAAAAACAGAAACCAAATTAAGCGTCATATTCAAGAATAGATCTAAAATGCTTGTACAAACACAGTGATATAAATACAACAATCAAGAATCCATCTTTATTATGTCAACAATAATTTTCAAAAATTCAGAAACCCTTGATTTTGTATCACAATATAGTTTATATATGGGAGAATTGATGTGTATTTATCATCAATATGAACAGCCATCAAGAACCATCTTTGCCCAGTTGTCTTTTTCCTGGGCTTCAAATTAAAGAACCCCTCATATGATCACAATTCAATTCAAGAAACTGATTCAACTGTGCTTATCCTTGTGTATTCAAGTTACAACATAAGAATATAGACAAAATGCTGTATTTGTTTATATTTATGCTTTTTTATATAGAGATAAAGAACGGGACCTGAAAACATGAGAAGAATGGTCGAGAGAAAGAGGCACCAGAGGAGAGGGGCTTAAGAGAGAGAGAGAGAGAGAGAGAGACGAAGACAAGGGGTAGAGGTTATAATAATAATTTGTTATTATTGGAGTGGTTGTTTCAATCAAGTAATTATGGTCAAAGAAATCAATAATGGCAAGTTTTTAGTAATTCTCAGCTTTTTCATGATATGTCTGTCAAAAAAAAAAAAAAGGATTATTCTCTATGTATGTAATAATGTACATAGAGATTTACATAATCAATAGATGGCGGTCCTTTATTAAAAGGAGCGCCGTGGGTCATGGCCCTCCCCCAATAGGAGGTCGCCACCTATTGATTATGTGATCTCTATGATCTTTTTTTATTTTGTGCATTTCTCTGTTTTTCTACAAATTTTTAAGAAAGAATGAATGAGGAAAAAGGTTTGTTGTTCTTAGATGGTTCTGTCATGCCAAGGAATAAGGATGAGGTTTGCTGGGGTCCCCTTTAAGCCGAAGAATGAGGTAAGGGGAGGTGGGTGGAGATAGGGCTAGATGAGGTTGTGGGGGTCTACTTTTAGCCTAAAATGAGATAGGGTCCGAATTAGGAGAAATATTTTGACGGACGATCTAAAATGCACACATGTAAATATCGAATCTTTCTTACCCTCTCAAGGTGTCGTGGAGTAAGGAGGGAGCCCACTTTTAACCAGAAAAAATAGGGTGATTTGAGGATAGAATGAATGTGAGAAGTGGTCAAAAGACGAGAAATATTTTGATGTGACGATCTAATATGCACATTTTTTATACTATTTCACAGAGTTGTACGAAGGGGGGTAGGGCTGCCCCCAAGCCCATTTAATTTTTCGTCAAATTCAGATGAGAAGGGACGGAAGGTCGAAGGTCGAATCGAGGCACCACTTGGCAATGGGTGGTTCTTGAGATTGATCCACTTGGAAGAATGACATAGAGGAATGCATTTCTCCATCAGTCTAGTAGATATTTTTTTCCCCTCCTAACTCTGTTCGTGCTATTTTAGATATATAAAATGGTATTTGTTCACTTACCATGTTTTTTTTTTTTTTACCTCTAGAGGTGTCATGGAGTGAGACGGAAGCCACTTTTACCCAAAATAGAAAATAATGTAATTTAACATTATTAGTGTTACAACATCAATTTTATTTTTAATTAAACTAGTCAGAGTTGAACGTACATTACACGTTATTCTGAAAATTTTATAAGTGCTGTAAAAGTAGCATTTGATATCAATTTGTTGAGATGATTTGATGAATTTTAAACGAATTAAATAAAATTATGATAAAAATTGAAGGAAAAAAATTATACTCTCAAAACTTACCTTTTATCATTTAGAGACTGTTTTGTGTGGATTAAAATTAGATTTTTAGTGGATTGTGATAGAAATTTTTTAAATGTGTGGGTGAAAATATGTGGGATCCATGAAAGATGTGGTTAATATTGATTGTTTGACTTTGATTTATATTAAAATCAGATTTTAATCCAGCCCAAACATACCCTTAATTTTTTTGTGATAATGAAATACTATAAATGAGCAATTTTTTATATTATTATATTTGGTACATAAAAAGTAATTGTTAATACATGAGTTTAAACTCACATTAAAATTTCTGAATACATGAATAGAAATAAATTCATCCATAATAATTCTTGGTTCATATAGATCAATATTCATTGAACCCAAATTAATATCAATATTAATTAATTGAAAATTAATAACACAAAATTCTTATAATATTTATTATATATTGAAAAATAAAAATTAAGGTATTATTGAAATAATTAAATCGTAATAAAATTAGAATCATTCAANTTTTTTTTTTTTTTTTAACCTCTAGAGGTGTCATGGAGTGAGACGGAAGCCACTTTTAACCCAAAATATAAAATAATGTAATTTAACATTATTAGTGTTACAACGTCAATTTTACTTTTAATTGAACTAGTCAGAATTAAACGTGTATTACACGTTATTCTGAAATATTTTATAAGTGCTGTAAAAGCAGCATTTGATATCAATTTGTTTTGATGATTTGATGAATTTTAAATGAATTAAATAAAATTTACGATAAAAATTGAAGGAAAAAATTTATACTCTTAAAACTCACCTTTTATGATTTAGAGAGTGTTTTGTGTAGATTAAAATTAGATTTTTAGTGGATTGTGATAGAAGTTTTTTAAATGTGTGGTTGAAAAGATGTGGGATCCATGAAAGATGTGGTTAATATTGATTGTTTGATTTTAACTTAGATTAAAATCAGATTTTAATCTGACCCAAACATGCCCTTAATTTTTTTGTGATAATAAAATACTAGAAATGAGCAATTTTTTATATTATTATATTTGGTACATAAAAAGTAATTGTTAATACATGAGTTTAAACTCACATTAAAATTTCTGAATACATAAATAGAAATAAATTCATCCATAATAACTCTTGGTTCATATAGATCAATATTCATTAAACCCAAATTAATATCAATATTAATTAATTGAAAATTAATAACACAAAATTCTTGTAATATTTATTACATATTGAAAAATAAAAATTAAGATATTATTAAAATAATTAAATCATAATAAAATTAGAATCATTCAACAAATTACTCTAGCTTGATATGATATTTTATTATAGATTTTATCACGTTGGACCACTAAATTAATATTTAGCACGAAATATGGGTTGGTATTGGGGTGGGGTCAGAAATGGTCAAAAGTCAAAAATGAAGTGTTAACAAAAATTGAGGTTGCCAAACACTTGGCATTAATGCAGTGAAGGGGTATGGAAGATATGGATCTATTCAATTCTAGTTCTACACGCCAGTGCAAAACAAGATCAATGATTCTATCAATAATTTATTTTTTAGCAAGAATTACAGGGTAAATGGATAACTTTAATAATAGAATCGAACCGAAATCGAACTAAAGCATAATAAAAATTTCTACGTTATAAACGACGTAACATTAATCAAACAAAAAATAGTTTTCTTACAAAATAACAAACATAGTCCATATTGTAAATTAGAACTAACAAGTTGTCTAATAAAATTTATTCACNATTTATTTTTTAGCAAGAATTACAGGGTGAATGGACAACTTAATTATAGAATCGAACCAAAATCGAACTAAAGCATAATAAAAATTTCTACGTTATAAACGACGTAACATTAATCAAACAAAAAATAGTTTTCTTACAAAATAACAAACATAGTCCATATTGTTATTTAGAACTAACAATTTGTCTAATAAAATTTATTCACAGTTTATACATATTACCAAAAAGTAAATAATAATACTGAAACATAGTTGAATTTCCTTTCCATCCCTTTGATTTCCAGGCCATCAAATCAATTGCTTGGCTTGTTGGACTTAAGAAACTATACAAGACATGACTGAAACAATAAGATATTATATAATATGGAAAAATATAATATATCGTTTATTTCGTGTTTCAATATCCTCATAGAACTTCATTTCTTCAATGCAAAGTCTATCTCGAGGAACTCTCAAAATTATGGATTCTTCCCATAACTAGTTTTATATACAAATTAAGGCATCAACACTAGTACTGCCCAATTCAAGACAGACTCCCTGCCCCTACTCCTTGAATGCTTTGATCATGGAGACTCGTGTTCAGTTTAAGCTAGGGTCAACTTGATACTTTATTGCAATGCCACCTACCTTAAATTACATGGTGAGTTATATCACCACCTCGTGTGAAGTCGTTCCATTGACCTTCATAGTCTTTGGGGGCAGTCAAGACCATCTTGGAATCAAGGGACAATTTTCATTTCCTTCTCATCGATTGCCTCTTCATCACCTTCTCTACACAAATACTTGATTCTCTATTTTAAAAAGCATATTCTAAAATTTAGAGAATAAAATTTTTTAAATACTCCAACATGTTCTTTATATTTAATAACAAATAATTTTAATACTCCATAAAATATTTATTGTTTTTCCCTATATCTTATTTTCATCAGCTTTCCTTCAAATTATTATATTATTTTTTCCATTGAAAATTAAATATTTTTAATACATGTAACCCCTATTTGTTCGACATTAATTTTACATTAAAATGATTTTTTTGACCCTTTTTTCAAAGAATTATGTTAAAAGTAAACATAACATTTCACATAAGGGTGACATGCCGACCCCCTATTGGGGGTGCCTGTGAGCCCCCCAATAGAAAGCTGTCATGTGGCCCTTATGTAAATCATTATGTGTACTTTTATGTACATATAATATTACCCTTTTTCAAATTGGTGGGCCCCTCCATGAGAGAAGTTGGTCAAGAATTGTGGCTAAATTTGAAAAAAAGGGTCAAATTTTTCATTGTGATGGCAAACAAACATGGACTTAATTATAAAGAGTAAATTCGATGAGCCAAACTCAATCTATTAATTAAAATGTTTATTTAAAGAGCTCTTGAAATATGTTTTTAAGAGTTGACTCTTTAATATATAGAGTATCTTATATTTGAAGAGTCTCTTAGAGATGTTCTAAGATTTGAAACTTCTTTTGTTTACGCTTTTGTCGAGTCTAAGTATTTATCATCATATTTGAAGTAGAGGCTACCCTTTTCTTGCTATGTTTGAAGCTGTGCATCAGTGAGCTTCTTGTAGGTTCACAGAAATTTTGGAATTGTTGATGTCTTTGGTGGAATTGGAGATAAGGATTTTTGAAGCTAACATCACTGATTTGAAGTGGTATGGTGGGTGTTGGTTTTTGGTAGTTTGGAGTGGAGGGTGGTCTACCGTGAATCAGGCCCAACCCTTTTGGGCTTGCTTGAGTAGGAGATTTTGATCCTCGACCCGTTGGGTAGTTTCCATAATTCAGATCCGTCTTTTGGGCCGGGCCTTAGCCTCACTTTGGCGGCTCAATCCATTGATGAAATTGCCCTTAACACCTCCTCCTGCAATTCTAGTAGCAGTGAAGCTAGCTTTTCGACCGACTGCTGGTATTCCTTTACCGTGCCTTGCCGCTTCAAGGGGAGAAACTTCTCGCACAGCGACCCTTTTCTGCAATGGCCGGAATCCCTCTGGCAACAGTGTCTTCAGCTCAAACCAACTTCTCGTGGTCCGACGAGTTTCCTCTCATTGGAACCACGCCAAGGCCTCTCTGTCAAAACATACAGCCTGTGCCTCAAGCTTTTCCTCGTCCGACATCGAGTTCACAATGAAGAAACGTTCAGATCTAAATATCTAACTGTTGGGATTCTCACTATCAAATACCGGCATGTTCGATTTCCTCGGCCTTCGCTGGTGGCAGTTTTCCCTGCATATGCGCCACTACAACAAAATTGTAATTTAGCAACAAAATATTTTGCGATATACAAAAAATTGTCACAATATATGATTTAGTGCGACATGTTTTTAAAGTTTGTTGCAAAAATTGAGTTAGTAAAAATAAGTACCAAAAAAAATATAAGACAACATAAAAAGTTGTCATAATATGTCAAAATGGACGACAAATAATAAAGATTGTCACTAAAAAGCATTTTTGAAGTAGAGCGTCAAAATATTTTTTGGTGGGAAACATTTGGCGACAAATTTTTATTTTTTGTAACACACTAAGGTCTATCTTTGCAACAATGAATATTTTTTGCTAAAATTCTAGAGATGGAGGAAAAATCACAATTAGAAAAAAAAAATTGCAATGAACAAAAAATATTGTCATAGGTCTTTCACAAAGCTAATCCATATGTTGCGATCTCTCATGTTATCGTAGAAGTTATTTAAAGTACATCAAAATTATATTACCCATTACAAACTACACAAAGAAAAGTATTAAAAAAAGTTGAAGGACTAAAATGTAACTTACAAAATGTTTGGAGATTAGTTTGAAAACTTCCAGAACTTGAAGAGAACCGATTTTTGGATGAATATGGAGATTTTGTGACCAATGTGGAAGTCTTTGCGAGTTTAGGAATCAATGTTGAAATTTTGAACTTTGGAGTGAAAAAGATCTAACATGTACAAACAACTTGAAATATGGACCAATCACAAACTATATATGAATTGAGGACTGAATTGAAATATTATGAAAATCATTTCCACAAACTTTTCTGCCCTACAAAATCACGTCTCTGTTTCAATCCCTCCAATTGTCCATAGCCTTCTCACCCTCTTAACTAAATCAAACCCTTGCGACGCCAGAAGCCACCTCCGGTCAACCCTTGCCACTAAATCAAGCCCATACAGTGCCTCCGAATCTAAGCAGATGATGAAAGGTCCTTTTTGATTTTCATTTTTCATGTTATTTGTTACTCCCCAATTCTGAGGCCCAGCTCAAACTGCCATGTGGATAGCTATGTAAGCAGCCAGTCCACGTGGACAGAAACCAGTCGGAAAGCCAGGAAGGTCAAGGAGAAGAGTTGACGAAGTTGAAGTTAAGAGAGGTCCTTCAAAAAAGTCCGGTCGAAGTCCTTCAATGTCGAAGCAGAAATCCCTTCAAGCTACAAGAGGCCCTTGAGTCGAAGCTGACCCCGATCCACGTTAAAGCTGACGTTGTTCCCTAGAACAGATTTAGAGATCTTTTAGAAGTGATTGATGGGATGTCTGTAATAAATGGTGTCAGTGTGTTAGCTTACAACTAAAACGATAGAATTCCTGTCAAATATTAAATGTAACAAAAGGACGTTGATGTGATGCTCCTATTAAGGAGATGAGACCACGTAGTTCTGATCCAACGGACACCACGTCAGCCAATATAATATAAATATGGTCTTCTTGTAACTTAAAAGGGATTGGATTATGAATTGAAAAAGGGACAATCATATATTCGAAATACATACTTAAACTCTCAGGAATTCCATACAAAGTCTAGCATATGATATAGAAACATATATGTACTTTTTTATCTATCCTTCCACATATTCCCATTTGGTGATTACATAGATTAATCTGATTCCTACTCGGCAATCGTTGTTAGCATGATTGCCCCCTGTTCTACTTGCCGGAGTCCGAACGCTTTTGTCTCTTGTCGGAAAGTGCCTCTCGTGCTCATTTCCAACCGACTATCGCTGTCATCCCGGTAAAAGCGAGCCCAAATCGTGCTTGACGTAGCGGAGTGGGGCCGGCATCTATTGATTCATTTTTGGGGTCAACATTATTTATATAGTACAATAATTTTAATTTTGTTTGTGCATTATTGTGTCCGTTTCATCTTTTTTAAACCCCATCAAGTACTTGAGCAAAGTAGGGATAGGACTTTAGGGGTCCTTGGAATTTGACCATTTTCTTTTATTTTGGTTGATTGTTTTAGCACTGAGTTAAAAATTCTGATTATTTGGAAACAAAGAAATAAGGTCTTGGATATTTTTCATTTTTTTATTGTTTTAACAGTAAACTAAAGATCCTGATTATTTGGAAAGAAAAAAAATTGATGCTCGGCTTTGTGTTAGTGTTTGGGATTTATGTTTATTGTAAAATAAAGTAGTTTCAGTTTCCCTTTTTTACATCTCATTTCACTGAATTTGTTTCCTGATTATGTTTAACAGGAAGTATTGGATTCTTATTTCTGTATTTTACTCAATAGGAAGTTGTTTCAGGTTCAACTTTACATTCAGACATTGGATGGATTGAATTGTGGTGACATTGGGGTGAAGTATGGAGAGAAACATAGTCTGAAAGTTAGCAACAATCTTGGAATGCTGTCAAATTCTTCAGTGTTTATCATAGGCTGATTTTAGCTATCAGTACTTCTCCTTATCACACATGACTTGGTCTTAAATTAACAATTGTCTTGTGGCAGGGGGCCGAAAATTATTATAACTGTCTACTTCAGTCTTTATTGTCAATGGCCTTACCACGTTTATTTCTCAAGGTATTTTTTCTCTATAAATTATATATAACTAGGTGAAATGAATTGTTTATCTAGAGATTGTAATTTGGATTGACATCAGGTTAAATTTTAAAACATACAAATTTTGCAGATCTCTGCACGCCAATTTTAGGGGATTGTCAATAATTAAACACTGGGTTATTTCATTGGGAGAGTCTATTTATTTTTAACTCAACTTGGTATCGACAAAGATCGCTCACGATTCCACTAATCTGCAAATGAGATAGCACACTATGCTGCAAAATGTTGAAATGCTGAATTTGAATGTGTTGGTATTGCTGATAGATCTGCATATGAATTATGTGCTCGCACGGTAAGAGTTCAAACAGGTTTATCTACTGAACGATTTTTATACTACACTGGAATGGAGAATTTCATTGATTTTTTAAGAATGTAGCTGTCCATATTTTTTTTAATGCCCGAATGAATATCTTTGATGAAGTGATAGTAGCAAATACTTGCTGTGTTTCATTTGATGACTAGAGACTTAGTGATAGGACATTTATGCTCCTCTGTGGTGGATGCAGGTGCATTCCATATAGATATAAGAACGGTAACAATGGAGGCACTTAGAGGTTCTTGTGATCAATTAAAAAAAAGGTCAAGCAATGATGTTTCTGAAGGTAATTGACCTTGCCAACTCTATAGGCAGATAGATTGAAACGCCATTTAGGGTACTCGGAATGAGATTCAATGTTTAATTTCTAGCCTTTCAGATAAAAGGGATTAAAACTTCTTTTTCGAGGAAAAGAGATTCTTCTTCGTACATTTCATTTTTTTACTTTTTGGAAGTGTTAACCTTCTTATTTTTCACAAAATGGTGCTGATTTCAAGATAAAAATGTGTGTGATCAAGGAGGTTGGGAACTTGATGAATCTATTGAAGAAGATGTCGTGAGTCATTAGAGGAGCCAATTTATCTACCCTTTAAGGTTATGAAGGATTATACTTTTCAATGCAGTTATTGCATTTACAGATACTGCTAGCTGTACAATGACTACACTCTTCAAAATGTGGCTCTAGAAAATGATTGAGAATTTATGCTTATGTTCCATCTATTGTACTTTGAGATTAATAGTAAATAATTTATTTGTTATCTTCTCTGCTCAGTTAGATGACGAATTTATTACTCTTTTTTATTGCATCAATGAATTTAGCGACTAATGTGGAATGAATTTTATATGTGTAAAATAATATATATAAATATAACGACGTGCAGTGAATGTTGCTAAAACATTAACGACAATACTCAACGATTATTTCTAAAACATTAATGGCAACGGCAAAAAATATTGTAAAAGGATTATTAGCAATACTCAAATAATGATGCAAAAGATTATTAGCAACAAATATTTTTATCGCAAAAACTTTATTAGAGTAATCGTTGCGACAAACTGACTTGTCGTCCTTTTAACTTTTTGTGACATACATGTATTGTGATGATATTGTGGCAACAAATATCCTGTTGCCATTTCATACTTTTGGAGTCAAACAAATAATGTTGCGTGTTTTTTATTGCGACGAATGATTAAAAGTTCTTGTGAAATACATTTTGTGATTCATATACTGCGACAATACCTGCAACAAACATAATGTTATCGCAAAATTATTTTTGAGACAAAATTTCTATTTATGCGACAATTTTTTTTTGTAGTGTGCATATGTACTCCACAGCAACCAAGTCCTACACACCGCCTGCTTCTTGCCCCTGCAAACATAGGTGGATTAGAGGTCTATCAAAGTCCCATACCTTCAAAGTCGTGAAACAAGGGCGGGCTGGCCTCTAGCAGCCTGAAACTGCCTTATTACATTCTGATTGAGGTATTTTTTGAACACTACCAAAAACAATGTCTTCAGCTCAAACTAACTTCTCATGGTCCAACGACTTTCCTTTCATTGATACCACGCCAAGGCCTCTCCGTGAAAACATACTGCCAGTTTTTTTTTCATTCATTTTAAATTAAGTACTGAAATGTCTAGGATCGACAGTGTTAGTCAGGTCTACCATTGCTTTGGGGAAAGGCAATCTTCGGAGAGTGAGAATTGTAATAGAGCCTTATTCCCATTCATTGTTTGTCAAAAATGTGGAGTACAACAATGGAAACCAAAAGAATAAGACGATGAAGATGAAAAATAATAGCGAAACAAGACTTGATCACGAAATGAAATCGTTGTACTCAAACGATATTTGCCTCCACCACTATGCTTTTAAGGATTGAAAATGACAAATGGTTTGTAAGATTATCAAGCCTAAATGAAGAAACACCAAAAGCTAAATAATTCTTCAAGTTGAACAAGTGAAAGTATTGGAATCTGATTATGTAAGAGATTGTGATTTCTTCAATAATTTGGATGAACAATGGAATGATTTTCAATTATATTTTGGAACGATAACTAACATATTTATATAGTCCTCAATCATTCCTACACGAAATGGTATCAACTCATTGGTAAAAAGTGCATTGCTTTACAAGAAACTCACCAGAAAATTCGATTTTTACACTATGTGACCGCCACAATGGTCTATGCGGTCGCATAGACCAATAATGTGGCGCCAAAGGTGGCTTTTCTTCCTCTTTCCAATTCAATAATCAATGGTTTCTTCTCTTGATTTTTGAATAATAATTCTAACAATTTCCCACTTGTTCAAAATCAACTTTAATCATATAATCAAATATCAATACTTATGCATAAGAGTTAGATATTTTTCGATTTGAATATAACCATAGTGTAAATTTCATAAAGTATTATCGAAATTTCAGGTACCTATAACGCTTTGAATCAGTTATTCCTTGTGACGATACAGATGAAATCACACACCCAATTGTTAAATTTTCACAAGTTCCTCTAACTCGCTTAGTGCTAATATGGATTTGCACTTATCTCATTTCTTTGAACTTTTAAAGAGAGAAAACTCTAACCCTCTAATAAGGTGGCACCACATCGAAGTTCACATAGGTGAAGTTCTTCCAATCTCTTTGTTACTTTTAGAGATACTTGTACTCCGTACTGAACTTCATTAAGAGTTTTAATTATAATTCATCCCTCCAATAGTAACAACCTACACTATTTATCAACGGTAGGGTTTAATAATTTTAATAGTGTTGAGATCCATCCATTTATTGAATGACTTGTTATTACCCATTGAATCTAAATATACTTGTTTAGTATATTTTAGTAGAGTTGCTATCATTGGTGGATTTATTAAGGAGTTTCAACGCTATCCTACTTGATGTTGATCTCACTAACTTTCTCGTGAAAGGTTTAGTAAACAGATCTGCTAAATTCTCAATAGACTTAACAAATGTAAGATAAAGTATTCCATGATTGATTAATTTCCTTACATACTCGTGTCTAAGACTCATGTGTCTAGACTTTCCATTGAAGACTTCACTATAAGCACTTGCTAGAGTAGCTTGACTATCAAATAGTATAGATATAGAAGAATCAATCTT
>CAIGRB010080865.1:92833-138100 GCA_903798255.1 Fraxinus quadrangulata | reverse complement strand
ATTAAATTAATTGAGATAATTTGAGTGTATTATTAAAAAAAGTGATCACAAAATATATATTAGTAAATTTGTAACATTCACAGAAAAAAAATAAAAAATAAAAATAAAAAATAAAAAAATCTAGCGATAGTGAAAAAAGAAAAGAAAAGAAAAGAAAGCCACAATTTCATATTAGTGTTACACTTTCGTTATTTGTTGATGCCACGTAGAAGTATGGAAGCTACGTAAGACTTGCCCAGTCAACGCAAATCATATTGGAATCTCCCATGGACCGTAGAACCTTAAAAGAACTATTGGATTGGTTCACTTTTCGAGGAATGAAATAAGACCCTCAACGAGGGTGGGTTTAGCTTAGACCATCTCATTTACCTAAAAAAGATTCCTCCTCCCTCCCTACTTACACTTGTGTTCTTAACGATCATGGAACAATATGAGATTCTTGAGGTGACACGGCCCACTCTAAACATTTTCTCATTTAGCCCCTGTTTGATACCATTTTTTTAAAAAGGAAAAATGAGTTTTTGAATAGTAAATTTTTGGAGAATATGTAATTAAAATATAAAAAAAGTTTTGAATTTATGTGAAGAATATTTTATGAGAATGTGTAATTAAAAATGAATATGAGAAAAAAAGTGTTTTGAAAATAGTTGTCAAACAAAGGCTTAGAAAGCCCATGAAACTATGCCTATATTTGATTCAATTAAAAATTAAATTAAAATTTAAGTCAAAATTAATAATTAAATTTTAACCACACATTTTATAAAATTCACAACTTTTCAACTATATATTTCATCAATTTTTATCAAAATTTAATAAAAAAATATGATTTTATTTAAATCAAACATGGCAATATGAGATTCTTGAGACGAGGAGGGAAGGGAGCGCCACTCTTAGGTGTATATTACATTATCAAGAATATTATGGAGATAAAGCGAGTCAATGATTGATACATGTCCAAAATGTCATAAACACTCGTGACTCTAATCTCCTATAAATACTCTTAGGGTTTCATGCAACATTACAAACTTCAAAAAAATCTTTGTATGAGCCGCTCCCATACTTGAATATTTTTACAGTAAATAATTTGATCATCAGAGTGCAAATAGTTATCGTACCATCCTCGAGACAACATCCTTACATTGTAATTAATATCCAAGTGTTCATAAAACATTTAGGTAGATGAAAGGTAGAAAGGGATATGTAGCTATTCGGAGGTCATTTACTTAATATCATTTTTCATTTCAAGTTTATCACTAAGCTCTATTTTATTTCAAGATCAACTGAATTTAACTTTGTTTCAATGTCATTTGTACATTATTTACTAATGTTTTAAAAATGCGTCTAGATGAGCAAAACGCATTGTCTTAGCAGTAAGTGCGACTTAAGCGATCAACTGTCAAATTAATCGACTAATGTGCGCCAATGCACGCTTTATTTATTTATTTATTATTTTTTTTCATTTTTTAAAATGTCTTTTATTTGATTTAGTTTCAACTTTTCCTTTGAAATTATATAATTGACTAATTGTAAAAATTATTATGTAAATATTGTATTTTACATCTAGATTAGTAAAGTTGACTTCCATCACACTTTTTAGAACTAGTTGGACTAACCAAAAATTGTAGTAATTAGCAAAACAAAACNTTTCAACTTTTCCTTTGAAATTATATAATTGATTAATTGTAAGAATTATTATGTAAATATTGTATTTTACATCTAGATTAGTAAAGTTGACTTCCATCACACTTTTTAGAACTAGTTGGACTAACCAAAAGTTGTAGTAATTAGCAAAACAAAACATTAGTGACTGAAGTTACCTTTTTTTGTCAGTTGTAGTGATTTGTTGAAACAAGATGAATAACAATGAACTAACAAAATATTAACGGGATGACTCAAATTCAGCGATCAAATTAAAAAAATGAATAGCAACGAACGGTTGAAAATTTGACCCAAACAAAAATAAATTTGCAATATCAATATTATATTAAATTACAACTAGCCTTCGAAAGTCTGCTATAGCTAGTAAAATGGCATAGGGCATCTTCACTGAAAATTCCTGTCTCGTGTCCGTGGCATAGGGCTTTTGTTATTGGCAATTCTTGCACAAATCAATCACTTTCCCCTTCGCCATGGCCACTCTGATCTCATTATTGCTCTTTGTACTCTGCTGCATCTCTAGCTTCCGCCTCTCTTTCTCAGGTTCGTTATTTGATTTTTTTTTCTTTCAATTATATTTATTATGAAAAAAATGGAGGACTATGGGAGCAATTCGATGTGTTCGAGGCTGCTTTGATTCTATTTTGCATGTATTTGACAAGACCGGTGGCTAGTTAAGGTTCAGTTGCAGTTGGCTTGTTTCATGTTTAGGTCATTTCGTTGATTGGTGATGATTATGAGGTTTTACTATGCAAGAATCCTTTAACTGTTGCTGTTATGTTGCGGAGGAATGAAATGATGCATTTTCTGGGAATTTGTTTAACGATTTCCCATGTTGAAGGAATGGCTGGCTGTGTGGCAAGCATTTGGGATGTTAATTATTCACTTAATCATTAAAGTTATGTGTAAAGTAGTTGTTCTGTATTTTTTTTTTTTGAAGAGCTCTAATGAACCTAATGAACGTGTTTAGAGAAAGACAAGATGACAAAGCATTGATGAGCATGCAGGCCAAGTTGCATGTACAAGATTTATAACTCTAGATATAAGCGCTCAATTCATGTAGTGACAAACTAGATATTTAAGGTATCACTAGTTGATCACAAGAAACCTGTTTGGTGGTAAGCAGTAACTAAGATTTAGGTGAATGTACTGCATAGATATACTCTTCATTGCATACCCCGTGCACCAACTACTACAAAAAAAATTGTGCGCTACAAGATTTCTCATCTATGGAACAGTATATTTAAAATGTTAGACTCTCACCTTGCTGGTAACGAAGAGACAAAGTGAGCAAGAGTTTATCAACTTCACTGAGCATATGTTCTTCCGCGGAAAAAGAATGAGATCTTGGAAAAAAATATATTCGACTGTTAGTTTGTTGCCTTACTTATAGGGAAGAAACTTCATGTGAACAAGAGTCTATTAAGTATTCTGAATGTAGTATATAAAAGGATGTATCTTTTCTTAGCATGGACTACTAATTGTAGGTTTAAGTTGCAGTTGGGGATTACAACTTGGCTTCCTTGTTTAATTCTAATTAGTGTTGGATTTTAGGTTTTAAATTATGATTAGCATTTGCTTTATTGTATAACAATCAATAAAAGGAAGAATTAGATAAGTTTGTTTTTAATGTATAAGAATTAAATAAGATCTTATGTGGAGAAAGTGTAATCAATCTGCAGTGTTATCAACTCTTGTAATTTTTGTGAGAGACATGCCTGTGCTGTTTTCCCCTTAGTTATAATACATGGGTTTTATGAAGACTGATAAACTGCACTCTGTTGGATGTATTTGATATGAATTTGATTCCAAAAGTAGCGTCAAAGGGATGGATTATCCGTGAATGAAAATGTGTCATCGAAGTATTTGTGAGATTAAAGTAAAATTGGCTGACCAGAAAGATTCGTCTTAAGACTCCATATAGATCTCTAACTGCATGTAGTGGTTAATACTTGGATCTCCACATCAATCGATAATGTTCCTGTTCTAGGTTACTGGGCCCTTTTTTGGCCCCCATATTCTACATCTCACTTTTCTCCACACTCATTTTCAACTTCATATTCTCCAAATAAAATAATTTTGCATGAGAATCCATAACTTTTTCCTATTTTTTAACTACACATCAAATCACTGTTCACAAAATATATTCTCAAAAATCTCTACCAAACAGGGACTAAATATCATTCGCATGTCAAACCTTTTTGTGTTTACAGGAGTATATTTTGTTCAACATGAATGTAATATGTATTCAAAAGATATTGATCGAGATCATTCATGATTGGAATGTATGAGATCTTCATCTTGTTTATTATTGTTCAAGAAGATTTGTATATATTATGTGGTCTGCCAAGTCTCTAGTCAGGCTGTGGAAGCAGTGGACTGCTAAGTAGGTCTCTTTCTATAAGGTACTTGTATGCTTCTCTTGTGCAAATATTTGGAGCTGCAGTTCACACTCAAGTGACTTGAAATTTGTACTCTGCTCTGCTATTTTTATTTTTTTACCCTTCTTCTCTTATGTTAACTTTCTTTCTGGCATGTTTCTGCGGAATATCTTATCTGTTAGTTCTAATTTTAAGTTTTATTGGTTTTGGACAGATTCAGGACAGGAAAACTCATTTGAGTCGGTTCCTGATCTGGAGAAGTCAATGTACATGCATATTGATGGATACCCATGCGTACGGCTGCTCAACCTTTCAGGGGAAATTGGTTGTTCAAGTTGGTATTTTTATTATATTGTTTATTGAATTTGTTGCATATCTAATGCATTATTAGCCTCCCTCTCTGATTACCAATTTGCATTTCAGATCCTAGTCGCGAGAAGGTTGTTGCTCCAATAGTTAGATACAAAAGTGTAGATGAGCTTCTCGAATCAGCTGCAGTACTGGTTTCTATAGATGAATTTGAGATCTTAATTTCAAGGCATGTAATGTTTTTTGTATATGGACACAATATTTTAGTTCTTTCTCTTTTTCTTTCTTGATGGCCTCTTTAATAAAGTTGATCTAAGTAGTTAAGTAAGTGCGTAAAAAGAAAAGAAGTAATGTGGTGAATAAATCAATGTACTTAGAGATCCTGACCTGTATCATTATGTGTGAACATATCCTGCAGGTTACTTCTTTAGAAATTGACTCTATGAAATTCATTAAATGAAAATGAGGACATTTATGAGCTGAATAATTGCAATTTAGGTATCTATAATTATGTGCTAGCTGAATGCATGTTGTTTGGAGTTTGATTGATGATGATCAATCTTCAAGGGCCTTATTCCTGGATAGTATTTCTCACTTTTATAAGATGTAACTTTAGATAGTTGAACACTCTCTTTATTAGTAAACATGTGATGCTCAGTTGTCAGGCTAAGGCTTTTAACCTAAATAAGAAAATTTCAATGTGCTGGTCATTAAGAAGGTATAATTGCGCTGCTTCTTCATCTCATTAACTGTCACTTCATTGGAGTTTAGTAAGTTATTCTAGATGGAATTCTGTTCCTAACCCACTTTCCTTGCAAATGGCACATGATATGGGTGACTTATGTTTACAAGAAAACTTTGTTTTTCATTTCTATTTGGCTTTTAATGAATCAACTAGCATGTAGGCTTTGGTTTTTGGCACATGATTTTCCATGCACACCCATTGTGGTCAATAGGTCAACCTTATGCACTCTATTATATTTTTTGACCTTGTACTTTCTTAATATGTATTTCCTGTATATCTTATTAAAGTGACTGGTGCTGTGCTAAATCCGATTTCATTAAGCAATCTTCTAATTATCGTTGTTGTTACTTGTTATCTGATTTCAGATTATCAAAAGATTTAGAATTTGCAGGGAAAGTGGCCGGTGTATTGGTTGAATCACGAACAGAGGTCTCTGATAGGTTGAAGGGTAAATGCAGACTGCAGTTAATTATTTTTGTCTGTTGTAGTGAGAGGGAACAAAAGTCCAATATCAAAAATAATTGATTGTATTTTATCCTTTCAGGGTTTTCTCCAGATGGAAAGTTTCCCGAAGCAGAATTTGCTCCATATCAAAGCAACAATTTTGAGTGGAACCCTACTGTATGTTAACTAATTATATGTTCAAAGTTTCTCTTGGTTGCCTCTTTTGATGTATACTGAAAAGTGGAAGGAAAAATTTGTTTGAAATTCAGATCTACGCTTAATTAAAAAAAAAAAAAAAGAAACACATTACTGGTTGATCTGCATTATCAAGTTTTTTTCAATGTGCAGAGACTTCATGTATAATTTTCTACCTATCAGTTCTCATTGTTTCCACCTGCAGGGATCTGGAATTATGTGGAAGGCTTATAATTTCCCTGTTTTTTTGCTTTCCGAGACTAGCACCTCGATTTTGCAAGAGGTAGTTTGTGTTCTGGAGACGTTCTATACCCACCATAATTTTGTTTCTTGGTTAATTAGTTGTCAGAATAAGTAAGCTTTCATTTGACAAGAAGCAAATGAACCCACTCGAAGAAAGACGCTGTCAGAGTGTCAGGTTTCCATTCATTTAAATCACTTCTTTCTATGATACCTCATTTGGTTAATATTTTAAAATCAAATGGATTGATGTCAAAAAGTGCATCTCAGAGTTTATTGGGACCTTAGCTACTGTTGTTTTTTGAACTAATTTTTTGGGTACCTTCTGTTTGTGAAAGTTTTGCATTTAGCTCTGTACGGTGGGGATCGAGATGACTTACCCACAATAGAATATCAGAAGTCTAGTTATCTTGTTATGCTTTGCTTTAATTTTGTTTTCGTAATTAAGAGTTGAACACTTTTGCTGTTTGGGTTGGATTCCACGACAACATTGGTTTTGCGTTCTCTTCTTATATCTGATTTTCTAACAACAAAACCTCTCTGGTGTATGCAGGTTGTCATGAAGAATGAGAAGACCAAGAAATCCAATACTGAAAATGTCGCTGAATTTAATGTGGTGATGCAGGTAAAAGTTTTGGCAAGAGCACATTGATGAAATCAGCACGTAGGCTCTAACAACATTATAATAAAACCTGATAGTACAGAGTTTCTATTTGTTGACTAATGAATGCACCTAATGTTTTTAACTTTATCAGACAACGAAATCTGGAACTCGTGATTCAGACTCTTGTTTGAAAGAAGAAACTTGTCTACCTCTGGGTGGATACAGGTGATTTCATGAATTTTAGTTTAATTTTTTTTGTGAAGAACTGGTTTTACATGTTCTAGTTCAAAGAATTTCTAGAATTTTAAGGTTGGTGTCTTTCATCATTATATGCTGAAACAGGAACAATAAGGATCCACAGGAACAATAAGGATCCAAGATTTTCAGCTAGATCTTTAGAAAGTAACAATGTCATTCAACCAGTATGAATTTTTTAGCGGTCAGTGGTATGTGCAATAAAGGCAAAGCTAAAAAGGTTTTACGTGAGATTAGCAAATGTATATCGTTTAAATATTATTTGCAACACTTCCTCACACATGTAGGTGAGATTCATTTTCTCCCATGAAAGCCTAACTCATGGACAATTTTATTTAAATGGGTGATGGTGAGAATTGGAACCAGGACCTTTGTGTGCTCCTTTGTGTGTTCTGATATCATATTGAACCACTTGATAAAAGCTTAGCGGTTAGATAGGGCTAAATGTATATCATTTAAATATTATTTTCAACATACATTGAAACTTTGCTTCTTTGTTTGAGCATTTTATGTTTCTCCAATAAAAGTTTGGCTTATTAGGTATTAGCGAATAAAGCTAGTCCTGCTTCTCTAGCAAATAGTTCTAGTAAACATTTTTTTTAAGTTACATGTTTTGTCCTTGGTGGGTGTCGAATTCTTGGAGAGGTCTTCAAATGCCTTTGGATTCATAGTAAATGGTATGCTTTTTATATTTTTTTCTTGATTTTATTACTCAATAGCAGTTTGTATAATTATATCCAATATCACTAGGCTGTCATGTAATAACGTCTCATGTAGTGCATTGGTTTTGCAACTTGTATTGATTAAGTTGCTAAGTTAATTGACCTTTTATTTCCTATTGTATGAAGGGCAGTGTCTGGTCAGCACTTCCACCTATTAATATTTCATCGTCACAAAAATCGAAGCCAGTTGTATTAACTATGACATCAATGGATTCAGCATCTTTTTTCCGTGACAAAAGCCTCGGAGCAGACTCCCCCATATCAGTGAGTTATCATTTTCACAGCCATTCATTGTTGTTTTTTATGTTGAAAACCATCTCATCATTCGAAACCAGATTTTTTCTTTGTCATTTCTTTGTTTGCAAGATTTGAAAATCATTCTCAATGTTAAAACAAATTTTTAGGGGTTGATTACGTTGCTAGCTGCAGTGGATGCTCTTTCATATCTTGACGGCTTGGATGAACTTAATAAACAGGTTGGTCTCTTAATTGATGAGTTTTTGAAGTGAATGTTCATGTTCAATGGTTTCAACAAGGCATAGCTTCCATTGTGGCCAATAGTTGCAGTTGTTACTGCTTGTTGGTCTATTTCTTTTGTCATGTCATGATAATGAAGATAATTAAATTGCTTATATTCTTTGTAAGTTTGCCTATGTTTCTTCTAACCTGTAGGAAACTCAGTTAAAGGAGAGATGTAGAAGGTGCCAACAAGTATAAAATTTTGTCGAATCTTATGAGATTATCCTTCTAAGAAATACCATAAAGGTTCAAGTTCATAGAATAATATGTTGGAACTATGAGTTTGAAACTATTAGTGAATTAAGGATACAGTTTTGAAGGAGATTGTAACACAAGTGGAATGAGATGGCTACAATGAAACATGACAAATGATGTACCAGGAGAGTTTAAAGTTAGAATCCCTCGAATAAAGAAACATGGTGGTGGAACATGAATGCTTAGATTGCTGTGAAAGATTTTGAAACACTATGTTAACTAAATGGGAAGCTAAGAGATTGGCTTCAGAGTCCATTGTGGAAGAATACAAGTATTTGTGTAGTTATCTGGGAAAGATTGGGAGAAAGCTACATTCAAGATATCTTTGCTGAGAATGAAGTAGATATCTTGGCATATAAGATAATAGAAGGATGGATAAAGAACAAAATTGGTTTTGTGCGAAGGAGAATATTCTATGAAAATCACTTACCTTTTATGAGTTAGATAGAAAAGGATGGAGGGAAGAAAAACATTTTCATATGGTTTTTATTGATTCAAGAAAAGTGTATTCTTAGATGTCCGACCAGTTGATATGGTAAGTGCTAGAGAGAGAATTTTGATGGATATATAATATTATTAATGCTATGTATGGAGCAACTACTGTTATGTAGGCTTGTGTCAAAGTTCTACTTTAATTTCTCATCTTTTCACTTTAGTCATGGATGATTTTAAGAGACGTATCCAAGTTGAGGTTCCTTGGTAGGTATTATTCGCTATGGTTTCAGGGGTAGAGACTAGGAAGGGGTAAATTAAGATTAGAAGTACTGCACTCCTAGTAGAACACATTAGAAAAGAGAAAAGTAGACCACATTCAACATAGCCTGACTTCGTTGAGTTGGTCGACTTTAAATTAGGCTTAGTGTAGTTGTTCTCTCATTTCTTATGAATAACATTAATTTCTTGTTTGCTTTACAGTTCCTCTCAAATTCATCAAAATAGCTATGTACATCGTCTAAACTGACATCTGTTTAATGTTGGTGTAAATTTTCCTTGAGATGCTATAAATTTTCATCACTCTTTCTGTACTATTTGTGCTAAAATTTAATCTCTGCTGCAGCTTGTGTTTGTAGTTTTCACTGGAGAATCCTGGGGCTACCTGGGCAGTCGCAGATTCGTTTTAGAAGCTGATCAACACTCGGACTCTGTTAAAGGCCTCGACTTCGCGATGATTGAAACTGTATTTCTCCTCTGCATGCTCCTTTTAGCGTAATTGGAAATTTATACAGTGCTTTTAACATTAAACTTTACTTAATTGCTAATCGTTTTCTGCATGATGGACTATGAAAATTTTGATAACCTTGTTAGACTTATAGTCACCAAAATGACATGTCATTACCGTGGCAACACAAATTTCTTTGTCTCCATGTTCTGACATTCTTCATGTGTGTACAGAAGCAGAATAATTGAATTAATAAACTTTCAGAACAAATTTGTCTTTCCGATTTTCAATTATGTTCATTTTCCAAAAAACAAAAGAACGAAATAAAGAATCTATGTCCTACCCTCTCAGTTGGCCTTTTCTTATAGTATATTATGTGGCTGACAATTCTTGAAGAACTTTTCTTTTCGTTGAATTTCTAGCATTCATAAAATGGTACAAGGAATGTAAATTAGAAATTTTATATCTGACCTTATATAAAGTCAAATGGTCGATAAACTGCTTTTAATAGGAGCCGTAGCCAGCCTTCCATCATAACCTATGTTCCCTTGTCCATTATGAAGTTGCTTTTTATTTACATTCTACTGGACCATTGCAACTTGTGGAAAAATGGGGGTTGATAATTTGCTAGAGTACCAAATCTATGTGCCAGTGGCATTTTCTGAAGCCTAGCTCTTCCTCTGGTTAATAGATGGATAAAGTTTTGAGGTTCATGTTGGTAAAAGTTAGCACACGCATGGGGATAATACTCAAAAATGGTCAGGTTTGTGGTCTAACCCTTCATTAAGTGCGTCATCTATAACTGACATAAAATCCAAAAGAGAGTGGACTGTTATCTAGTCTCTTTCAGACTCTTCCTGCTTTCTTTATCATTACTGAGATTTTTTGAGGTTCTAATTTAAGCTTTTATTTTTCCCCTTTGGTCGGTTTTGATGCATGAATTTTGATGATTGTGTTCCTAAAGTATTGGTAAGTAATCTGGTATGTAGTGGGAAATAATTGTGGTAGTATGATTTTTGCAGGTGATGGAAATTGGATCTGTTGGAAAGGGGTTATCTAATGGCATCAAAACATTTTATTCTCATACTTCTGGGGTAAGACATTTCTTGTTCTAGGAACTTAACTTACCAATATTATGCTATAATATCTTAGCCTTTACTTTGATAGATTACTTAGTACCTTTTATCCTTGTCTCTATCCTGCCCATGATGCAATAATGTCATGAGCTAGACAATTATCATGGTAACTCGTCCTCAAGTTAAATCATTAACCCTGCAGGATACATCGGCTACAAATAAAACATTTCATGCCTTACTACGTGCTCAAGATTCCCTGAAAACTGAAAGCATTAAGATCTCCATGGCGAGCACATCAAATCCTGGAGTTCCTCCGTCTTCATTGATGACATTTCTGAAGAAGGTCAACACTTAGTACATTGTTAGGAGTAGTTCATAGGAACAGACTTTTTGTTGCTCATAACAAGATCTCTTTAATGGTATTAAACCCCCTGTTTGATGCCCCCCCATTAAAAAGAGTTTTTTTTTTTTTTTTTGGAGAAAATGAGTTTTGAATAGTGATATTTTGGTGAATATGTTGTTTAAAAGTAGGAAAAAAATTTGGATTTACGTGCAAAATATTTTATTGTGAATGTGTGGTTGAAAATGAGTTTTAGAGAAAAAGTTTTTGGAGAATGATAGACAAATATGAGCTAATATTTATCTAGCTTTAAATGTTAGATGAATTGATGAAATGTGAATCATCTATTGTTTCGCTATGTGTTTCCTAACTGTAACCTGTATAGCAGAAATCGCATATTTCTGGTGTTGTTTTGGAAGATTTTGATACTTCTTTTACCAACAAATTCTACCACAGTCACCTGGATGATCTATGTGAGTGAACCCAAATTCAGTTATGTCTATTTGCCCTGATCTATACGAGGATTATATATATTTTGTTTATAATATGTTGCTTTGATACAGCTAACGTTAACTCTTCAGTCATAGTAGCTGCTGCTTCCCTAGTTGCTAGAACACTATACCTCCTTGCCAGTGACCAGAATGCTTCAGCTATAAATGCTATCAATGTCAATGCATCTTTGGTGGAAGAACTTCTTGGTTGCCTACTAAATTGTGAACCAGGCTTATCATGTGAGCTGGTGAAGCACTATATTTCTCCCTCTGCCACTTGCCCTAGCCATTACGTAGGTGTTGTTCTGGGAGAACCTTCTTCTGTACCTCATCCTGCTTATGTGAGTGATGTTTCGAGGTTCGTTTGGAACTTCTTGGCTGATAAGACATCAATCTCTTCAAGAAATACTAGCTCTGCCTGCCCTAAGGATTGCAACGGTGTTGGTGAATTGTGCATACGAGAAGAAGCTGATGGGAAAGGCATCTGCGTTATATCAACGACCAGGTATTTAATCTCGGCCTACTTTTATTTCACAAGGCACATGTTGCAAAAGCGTATCATTATTGCAATTTGGATTATGAGTACAAGTAGAAGCCGTAGAGCAATGAGATGTTTATTTTCCATGCTTAAGGTAAAATCTGGAAAATTTTAATATCCCTCTTAAAATGAATGATCATTAATTATTCTATGGTCGGCCAAAGTCATTTATCCTAGCTATTTAATAGTCCATTCTTCTGTGGAATAAGCTGGCCGGGAAGGCTTGCATTATCATTATTTAAATCCCATTATGCTCAAATGGGCTGCATAATGACTGATTAACACTAAATTACATATTTTTCAGTTGTCTCCATGTTTTATAGGCTTCATTTAATCTCAGGTATGTCCCAGCATATTCAACACGGTTGAAGTATGAGTCTGGAAGCTGGACTTTGCTACCCTACAATTCTTCAGATGAGATGAGCGCTGCTGACCCTGTCTGGACGGAGAGTAATTGGGACACAATTAGCCTCAGGGTGTATAAGGCCCAGAATGCTGCTTATGATGGCCTAATTCTGCTGTTGGGTATAGTTGTTACAGTTTCGACTTACCTTTTAATACTGATAACCAGAACTTTCATTCGGAAGGCCCTGAAGCGGGATTGACATACAATGATTGGATATAACATATTGGTGACTTGTGTAATAGCTCATGGGCTGGGTAAAGAAGACTTGTCGTGAAATGTTACCGAGCTACCGACAAAGTGTAAAGAAAACAAAATCAATGCAATGGTCCGTGGAAAAGAAATATGTGAAGACATTTGAAGTAATCAATTGGGTATAGCAATTTTTGAGCTGCGTCCTTGTTTTACCTATTCATTGGCCATCGCTAGTATCAGAATGGTGTTATTTCCAAGCATATTTTTCATAAGAGTAGTTCTAATTTTAAACACTTGCAGAAAGGGATGTTTTGCTCGAAAATGAGATGATTTATTTGATATTATGGATGATCAGTTATGAAGGGATAGTTCTGTTTTTATATGTTGGTGCGGTCTATTGCTCTTTCCATATGCATGTTTCCTGTTTTGGGGGTTGGTTCACATGTACAACATTCTACATTCATGGTATACCCATAGGCTTTTTCCTATTGAAAAGGCTAAGAACTGCACATTTGACTCTTGTCAATGGTTTGGTACATTCTTATTGTTGCTATGGGGTCTACTACTCCATTAGCCCAATCTAAGTTTAAGTTGCTGAGGTTCCCCTTCTAAGTTACTAGATGCTAATATTAACCTACTAGGGATACGGAAACTACGCGGTGGATTATAAATTCAGTTTTTATTGGAGGAAACAGTTAATTTTTTCCCTTGAAGTGCCACACGCATTGCCCATGGAGAAAATGAACAAAACAAAGGAAGAAAAAAAAGGGAACTCACCCCGCCTCATTCCCGACTTACCATCCGTCCCCACCTTCAATTTTAGCCATGGCAACCGTCATCCAGTCCCACCAGCATCTCTAGCTCTCCCACCCACAACCACCCCTTGGCGTTCACACCCCTACCTTGAAGCCCTAATTTGTAACTAATTCAATCACCCAACCACATTTCTAGCAGAAATACAAACTAGGGAGGCCTTGGGTTAGCTTGTAGGGCGACAAACCAAATGGTTGTGTTGTGTGATCCATGATACGAGGGTAAGTCCAGGCAATGATGCATTTATCGTTGAGGAAGGGTCTATGATTAGGTCGCGAGCGAAGCGTGACAATTAAGTTATGGGATTGCTTGCGCAAGCCACGGCAGACGAAATGTCGATCACATGAGCAAATGAACAAGTTTCATGTTGGGTATGAGAGATTAAACGAAGTGGAGCAACTTGATTCAAGTAATAGATGGAGAAGCTGGGCATAGTAACTATGCGACCGCATAGTTGTTCCAAGGTATGAGATCGCATCCCCTTTACCGAAACTGCAGAGGATGAGTTTAGTTGGTCTATGCAATCGCATAGTGCAGCATAATGTATTTCCGACAGCGAATTTTTCAAATTTCGTGCAATTTTCTATTTTAGTTAAAACTCTATTTTGTGTTATCTTTTGTTATTTTTAGAGTTTAATTTTGTTTTACTAGGGTTTTAGAGATTGGGTTATTATATTCTGTTGACATTGTAAATTGTATGAACAAAATTCAAGTCAACTTACGATGTAAATAAGAGTTTTGTTGACGTTTGTAAATTATAGGTTACAAAAATTATATATCGATAATTCCTTCTCCCTTTGAAGTAGATATTTGAAATATGAAATGAATGTATTTTTAAGTGGAAGTGTTGTTTCTTTTTCTTCGCCTCCTTCCTTTTATAAGGAGAAATCTGCATGTATCCTTCATTTTTCATCTTTTCAGCTACAATACCGAACTGAGAAGGTACACTACTGGCATGTTTAGATTGGTTAACGAACTCGACTTGTCAGGTCATCATGAGTTTAATCTTACAGGTGTTCCCAACAATTAATGAGTTGTTTAGGGAATGAAGCTAAACCATATGATTGTTAGACTTGGTGGGCGCTGGTGTATCGTCCATATGCGACTTGCTGATTGACTGTTTGTACAATGCATTAGAAACCAATAATCATTATGTCCCTTCAAGCCTCAATAAATATCACAATCCGAACTGACCTCAAATATCCGAACTCATATCAGCACAAGCTTATCGAATATAACAAACTGTACTTATCGACCTTGGATGTCGGATGCCAACAGTTACTCCCCAAGTCAGTGCTTACCTAGGTGATGGGTTGATCTTGAAAGTGTTTGGCACATTTTTCGATATTTGTCATCATTATAGTAATAAATGATACAAACAGGTCTCCACAGTTTCTTGCCAATGAGCTGTCATGCATATTTGGTTCCTTCTTTTGGAAGTTTCATCAAAACGACGTCGCCCAGGGCAATTAAATCAAACCATTCATTTTCCCTCATTTCTTCATCCTACGGTCCATATCACGTCCCTTAATATTCCTTCTTTTAAATGAATCCCACCCTCTTATTTTCTCAGTTTTAATTTCATTTATTCAAACTTTTTGCTTTTTAAAGTACTTCTTTTAACAAAAATTCCTTTATCTTTTTCTTCGAGTTTTACTTCGATTGTTCACACGAGCTCAAATGAATCGAGGGTACATTCCTGGGGTAATCAACAGAAGAAAACAGTACATTCTTCATTCTCTCATTCTTTTAGTTCTTCTTTTGCTAGCTCTGATTGTCAGGAGGTATTAACATCGGTTCCTATTACTTCAGTCTATCCAAAACAATTAAACACTTCTAAGAACATGGATCAAACCCGTGAAAGGGAAGAAGTAGGATCTCAGGGCCATAACGAGGGAAACACTCAGAAATGGAGGGGCAGATTCTTATAGGTCGGTGGTTATAAGGGATATGCTTGCCAGTTTGAAGGCCAAATATGGTATCCTGAGTTCGATAGAATTAGTAATACCAACCTCATCCAACCGAGCTAATACGCCACAGCTAGATGTGTAGCTTTAAATTCAGCTATTTTTCAAACTGGTTAAGACTTCCCTTCCCTAGGATTATACGTAAATTTCTTTCTTCATTGGGAATGGCTCCTACCCAACTCTACCCTAACGAGTAGAGGACTTCAGTGGCAACCTTAATTTTGTAGGATAAATTAGTTCACCATGAACTAAGCATATCTCAGTTTAATCTCTTTTTACGTTTAAAGAGGATGAGAAGAATATGAGCTGGTGGTATGCCAGTGTTAGGCCCAGGACGGGAGGTCCTTTAGTATTAGACACTCACTCTTCAATAAAAAGGTGAAAAAAGAGTTCTTCTTTATACTGGGAGAATGGCAGTTCCATCTTGCCGAGGTGAATGGAGAGGATGTAGTTCCTACTCTTTATCACCCGTTATGTAAGTGAAAATCACCTTAAATTTCCTTTTTTGTCTTTGTATTAAGATCATCATTTTTACGTGACTTATTGTTCCTTTGCATATTACAAGAAATCTGACCTGAACTCGGCTACACAAAGATAAACTGATGCCATTAAAGCTCTCTCCAAAAAGCAAAGATCCTGCAAATTTGTGATTTCGGACACAAGCTTATTTCAGGCGAGTTTATTTCAGTCTCTACCACCGACTTCGGCCCTTACCTCTTCTCGTAAGTATGCTCTATGTACACTTATTAATCTTATTTTTGACATGACACTGATTTATACCAAAATCCTACTTCAGGTCAAAATCCAGATATGTTGGGGTACAAGGCGGTAAAAGCAGCGGCAGTAGCTGCTAAGGAAAAAAGAAGGATACCCCAGCAGAGGTTATGGTCCAACTTGAGAAAATCGAAGTCGAGCTTGAGCAGCTTTCGAAATGACGCCGATTTGAGGAGCCATCTAAACATTCTACTCTAGTGGCCCTTTTTTCCGAAAAGTCTACCTCTCCACTACCCCATCGAGGGTTACCATTAGTACCCGTTGCCATTTCCCTTACCACCGCGGCTAGCTCATCGAGGTCGTAGGATAAGTGTCTAGATCTGTAAAGACCCAATGTTGATAACTTGGTGGGCCACCGACCGATATACTTCTCGATTTTTTGCGAGCTCCATATCCTTCGAAGGAGTCTACAGCAGCACTACCTCCTCCTCTGAAAGAGTTGGCTACTCTTCTCACTTGAAGTTGGAATAAGGAGAAAAACAATACTTGGTCGAGATGCCCGTTGGTGAAGCTATCATCTCAGTTTAACTGCACAGCCACAAATATATTTTGTATATGATGTCTGTGGCAGAGAAGGTAGTCATTCGAGCTTATGTGTTTTGAAATTTAAATATTATGATCTATAACTCAAACTATTTTTATGTTAGGTAAAAGTCGAGTTAGACAAAATGCTCGAAGTGAAAGATCGAGCCATGGCCTTGTTTGACAAAGTAGAGGTAGAGAAGGCGACTATTGCTGAAAAATAGATGAACTGTGAAGATCTCCTGAATAAGATAGGGGAGGAGCTGAACGCCCGGTTGACTACAAAGCTTAAACTTATGGATGATAATGAAGCTTTAAAGGTCTGGGGCGAAAAAGCCATTGCTCAAGCTGAGAATGAGAAGAAGAAAGCCGACGAAAAAAAAACAGGTCGTGAAAAGAGCTGAGGAAGCTGCCAAGAAAGTAGAAGAGGCGGAGCTTAAAGCTTCGAAGGCAGTTGAGATTTGGAGAGCCTCTTCTGAGTTTGACGTACTAGCTCAGGATGCCTATGTTGTAGCTTTGGATGAGATCATAAAACATATTAACAAAGAATGAAGAAGCTTCGATACTTCCTTTTTGGCGGAGGCATATAAAGAACTAGGACGGTTATTGAAGGCAGCAAGAGTTTGGTTCTCCCCTTACCGATGAAGACATTGTAGATGAGTACATGCCTCTAGAGGACCCACCAGCCTCATAGTTTCATTGTTGTTATTTTTGGCTTCTTCAAAACTTCTTTAGAAACTTATTTTTGTAATCTTGATCCATTCTTGAATGACTATTAATTTTGTTCTACGTAAAATATTATTACTTCTGTAATTCTCATTATAAAAAAATGAAACTTGCTATGCCTATTTGGACTAAGTGTTGCAGCACATGCAACCTTAATTCGGCATGCTCACACGCTGGGCCTGAATGATTTCCTTGTAGGAAATTCTACTAAGTGTTACAGCACATGTAACCTTAGTTCGGCTTGCTAACTCGCAAGGCTTTAAATGATTTCCTTATAGAAAATTCCAGTAAGTGTAGCAACATATGCAACCTTAGTTCGGCCTGCTCACACATAGGGCTTAAATAATTTCCTTATAGGAAATTTCACTAAGTGTTGCAACACATGCAACCTTAGTTTAACCTGCTTATACGCAAGTTTAAATGATTTTCTTGTAGAAAATTCCACTAAGTGTAAGAGCACATGCAACCTTAGTTCGGTCTATTCACACGCAGGGCTTAAATGATTTCTTTGTAGGAAATTCCACTAAGTGTTGTAGCACATGCAACCTTAGTTCAGTGAATCAATGGTTATGTATATTTTCCCATTTTACAAAACATACGTTTTATTGTAGATAACATACGTGTGATACAAGATACGTTCTCTGTTCTACTGGTAATACTTCTTAAGGCGTTCTGCGTTCCAAGGATGCAGTAGAGGTCTACCTTCTATATCTTCCAACTTATATGCCCTCTTAAGTAGTACTTTGGTTACTTTATATGGGCCTTCCCAATTAGGTCTTAGAGATCTGGAGCTAGGTTCTCTCGTAGCCAGAAAGCTTTTTCTTAACACTAGATTACCGACCTTGAACTCCCGTTTCCTAACCTTCTGATTATAGTATCTCGCGTTGCGTTGCTTATATACTGCATTCCTGATTTTGGCCTCATTCCTTCTCTCTTCTACTAAATTCAGTTTTCCTCACAACGCCTTTTCATTTCCTTTCTCTTAATACATCACCGTTAGAATATAAGGAATTCCTATCTCAAGGGGGATAACAGCTTCCACCCTAAAAGCTACAGAGAAAGGGGTTTCTCTAGTACTATTCCTAAATGTAGTGCGATAAGGCCATAGCACACTAGAGAGTTCTTTAGTCCATCATCTTTTAAGAGCATCTAGTTTGACAGCGTGTGCTTGATGATCTTATTAATTGCTTCAACTTGGCCGTTAGCTTGAGGGTGGTTTGGCGTGGAGAAGTATTTCCGTATGCCAAGTTCTTCACAAAAATTGGCGAAGCGAATATTGTCAAATTATTTTCCATTGTCAGTCAAGATGGAGTGTGGTATTCCAAATCTGCATATGATGGACTTCCACATGAAGTCAATAGTCTTTTGCTCGGTTATCTTAGCCAGAGGTTCAGCCTCCACGCATTTAGTGAAATAATCTACTGCTACAATTGCAAACTTAGTTTCCCTTTTCCCAATAGACATGAGACCAATTAAATCAACCTCCCATTTGGAAAAGGGCCATTACAGAGTTTAACTCTCCTGGTGGAAACTTGACATTAGGAGCAAATCGTTGGCACTTGTCACATTTCCTAGCAAATTCCAACGCATCCTTCTTCATGGAGGGCCAAAAGTATCCTTACCATATTATTTTATAAATTAATGACTGCCCACCACATGATTCCCACACACTCCATATATTTCATGCAAAGCATAAAGTGCTTCTTCTTCATTTAAGCACCTCAACAAAGGCATATAATATCCTCGCTTATAAAGGACATTATCAATCAATGTGTACCTTGCCGACCTCACCCAGAGTTTTCTTGCTAAGACGGGATCTTCTGGACATAAACCTGTTTTCAGGTATGACCTAATTTCATCCATCCATGTTGACTTTGGATCGGTCGTCATAGAAACGATTTCTAACCCCTTAATGGCTGGATGAGATATCCTTCCTAACGAAATACTGTCAAATCCCTCTATCCCTTCACTTGTCGCCAGTCGAGCTAAATCATCGACATGTCCATTTTGAGTTCGGGAAATTCATTCGACTAGCATAGTTTTGAAAATTTTGAACTCTAATTTAACAACCTGAATGTAGTTGTTCATCATTTCTTCCTTAGCTTGGTAAGCTTTGTTGACCTGGTTAACCACCAGTTGCGAATAACTGTAAACTATCAAATGAGTAACCCTCATGTCTTTCGCCATTCTCATCCCTGTTATGTGTGCTTTGTATTCAGCCTTATTATTTGAAGCTTTGAAATCAAATGATAATGCTTCACAAAACAGCTGGTGGTTTGGACTGATCAAGACAATTCCAGCTCCCAACCGAGCTTTAGTAGATGATCCATCAACGAAAAGTTCCCATGGAGTATCGTAATGGAGTTCTTTCGTTGGGTTCGAACTGAACTCCACAATGAAATCGATAAGAGCTTGGCCCTTTATGGAGGTGTGATGCATGTATATTATGTCGAATTGATAGAGGTCTACTGTCCACTTAACCATCCAATTTGAAGTATCAAGCTTTTGTAAAACTTGCCTTAACGCATAATTGGTTAAGATCTCAATTGGATGTTCAAAAAAGTAGGGTCTCAATTTCCTTACTGCCATAACCACAGTATAAGCCAATTTCTCTATGGGAGAATAAAGGAGTTCGGATTCATGTAGGGGCTTTGCTTACATAGTAGACAGGATGTTGTATTCATTCTTCCTCCATATCCAGAACAACGCTAGCGGCATGTTTAGATACCGCTAGATATAAGGTAAATACTTCTCCTGCCTTTGGTTTTGATAATACCGGCGGCTGTACCAATTGTTGTTTCAATTTGTCAAAGGCGAGCTGGCATTCGGGTGTCCATTCAAACTTTTTTCCTCCTCGCAAGATGTTGAAGAAAGGTTCGCACTTATCAGTTGATTTTGATATGAAACGACTGAGGGCTGCTACTCACCCCGTCAATCTCTGAACCTCTTTAGGCTTTGTTGGGGGGTGCATCTCAATGATGGCCCGTATTTTTTCTGGATTTGCTTCGATTCCCTTACGATTCACGGAACTTTCCCAAGCTCACACCAAAAGCACATTTGTGTGGGTTTAGCTTCATCTTATATTTTCTCATGATTTTGAACGTTTTGGCAAGATGTTGTCGATGGTTCCTGGCATCTGCACTTTTCACTAATATATCATCAATATATACTTCCATGGTTTTACCAATTTGCTTGGCAAACATAGCATTGACTAGACGTTGGCAGGGGGCCCCAGCTTTTTTGAGACCAAAAGGCATCATTTTGTAGTAATAAAGACCTCGATCAATGATGAAAGCAGTGTGGTCTTGATAAGGTTCATACATAGGAATTTGATTATACCCAAAATATGCATCCATAAAGCTAAGCAACTTGTGTCCTGCTATTGCATCTACCATTTGATCTATCCTTGGTAATGGAAAGCTATCCTTAGGGCATGCCTTATTTAGATCGGTGAAATCTATGTACATTTTCCAATCTCCATTGCTTTTCTTTACAAGAACAGGGTTAGCAACCCATTTTAGATATTTTGTTTCACGGATAAATCCATTATGAAGTAACTTCTGCACTTCTTTATTTAAGGCTTTGTACCTATCTAGATTCAAAGGTCAACGTCATTGTTGTTTGGGCCGCACTATAGGATTGGTACCCAGTATGTGGCAAATGATTTCTAGATCAATCACTTTCATGTTCGAATGGTTCCAAGCGAAAACATCGAGGTTATGCTAAAGGAACTCGATGATCTGATCTCGGAAGGGTAATTTCAGTTCGTTGCCTATTCTGAGCTCTTTCGGTAGATCGCCTGATCCGACCTCCACTCTATCCAGCTCTTCCATAGGTTCTCCACCCTTCACTCTTACACATGGGTCTAACGAACTGAGATCAGGTTCCACCATATACACCATATGAACTTCTAAACAAATCTTTATCCAACATGTCTCAGCGATATCTCTGTTTCCCGTAATTTAACCTATACCATGGGGCGTGAGAAATTTAAGAGAGTAGTGGTACAGCTCTGAGATTGAATAACAGGGTCTGCCCCCATAATGGCATCATAAGGAGAATTAGAATTCAACACTACAAATTCTGCATTCAGTTTAGTTCGGCATAGAGCTTCACCAAACTTAACACAGAGCTTGATCATCCCTCTAGCTCTGATGGAGGCCCCATTGAGTCCTAAAACATTATTTGGGCAGGGTTGTAGAAAACTCAATAGGATTTCCATCCATTCCAACGTGTTAACATAAAGTATGTTAAGGAAACTTCCCGTATCAACCAAAACTTTGGGGACTATAATTCCTGCTATTGGTATTGAGATTACCATGATTCCAGGATAGGGATATGGATCTACATCCTGTTCTTCAAATGAAAGTTGATAATCCATAATGCTTCTGCCGTGTTTCTCAGTAATGCCGATCTCAGTGAGGTCGACAACAATATTTTTTTTTACCTTGTTTTCCCTGTTCGCTCATTTTGTTGACTACTCAACATCTGGACTTGGGGGCTAGGCAAATCAATATTGCAAGCCCTTGCCTCGGCCTGGTTCCTGCATACCATACGAATTCCATTTGGAGTAGAGAACTTCATGCAATAGTGATATATTGATGCAGCAACTTGCAACTTGTGCAGTATGGGCCTCCCCAATATCACATTATAATTGGAAGGAAGATCAACAACAATAAAATCTACTAATTATCAGTGTTATGTCCTGTCATCCAATGGTATCGACAGTATATCCCTTGGTTTTTTCCCGTCAACTCCTTTTTCTGAGGTAGGGGTCTACAAAATGTTTCTTTTTCTTATGTTTGCAAGAACACTTCCTCCAGGGTGGTATTTAGCGGATGATATTCATGGAATCTATTCGAATAAGGCTTAGGACGACCCTGATCCCTTCTGTCTTTTCTCATTTCACGGCTAAAATCTTATCCACTTTTTTCCTCCTTTGCTTGATGTGAAGATTGTTGATTTGGCTTGAGTTTCTCCTGGTCGGATGTGGCTTCCTTAGTGCTTATATGTTTTTCAGCTCGACCTTGGAACTCATGGTACGTCCTAGGTCCGTCCTCATGTACAGACCACTAAAACCTCGTTCTTGGCTTTAGCACTGGAATGACTGCCATAAGCGCATCGTCATCGGAGATCTTCTTAACTTTCATGGACTACTTGTTGAATCTGCTGAGATAACTTTTGAGTGATTCAGTCTTTCCTTGTTTAATGCTCACCAACCGCTCATTGGGTGTGGTCCTCGCTTTTGAACCCATTAACTGGGCAAGGATTGTCGTGGTAAGATCATTCCAGTCTTTTATGGACCTTTGATGTAGCCTTCTAAACTACCTTTGGGCCTTATCTCCCAAGGTCAATGGGAAAGCACGACGCATTATGGAATCTCCTACTCTTTGTAATTCCATCCAGGAAGTGAATTTGTCCAAATAGCTGAGAGGATCTCATTTTCCTTCATACCCGATTAGTTGTGGCATCTTTAACTTTTCGGGTAGAGGCTCAACAAGGATATCCTCAGTGAAGGGAGAATGACGCTTCATGAGATATTCCTCCGTGTTTCCTTTGTTCTTATCTTCCATATCAGAAATACGTTTTCTTAAGGCACTCATTTCAGGCTCTGGTCTTTCTACTGAGCGTTTGTGGTGTGTTCTGTCGCAGGCACCCAAAAGTAATACCTTAACCTCTAAAACTATTGTAGTAGTGGAAGTAAGGGTCTATCCCACGAAGAGTATGTAATTCAATATTTTATTCTTCCTACAATGATTGTGGCGTTTTGTATGTAAACAGTTGTAAATAAAGAGATTAATAACAATGAAAATTAAATTAATGAAAATAATCAAAAAATTAACATTGGTCTAAGTCCACATCCACTTTCGAAAATCCACAATTGATCATAGATGCAAGGATAATTCAATTCATATTTTAAATATTCACCATTGAAATTATTTTCATATTTTTCCTTAATTTTAGTTAGTTAGAAACTAGCGTTCTAATTAACCCTAATTATTAAATAATCTCAGACAAGCGCTCAAGATTCGATATAATAACATCTTTACACAATAGAGAAATCAGTGAACTAGATAACACAAACATCATCGGTTGCATTGAATCTATTTAACATTCTTCTTAAGATTCAATAACATCTATCGCAAAAAATCATCAAATCCTAATGCTTCAGAAGTTAAACGAATCAAATAATTACGGATTTGATATTTAACTTAGCGGTAGATTGTAACAAATAACAAACTAGTAGGCCTCCTAACAATTAAGCATAACAATTATAGAAGTAAGTATAAATGTTTAGTTACAATTCATGAATCTAAGAGCAAAATAATAAAGAATGAAGACGGGAGGTGTTCTCTCCGTTCTAGTCGTCTTTTTGGGTTTTTAAAATGTAGAGAGATTTGTTTTCATAAGTGTTTGATTGGAATTAGGAAATAAAAAAATTCGTCTTGAAAATCTTCTATGTGACCGCATAGTATAAAATCATGTGATCGCATAGAACAAATAAATTCAACTTTCAAACTCTCGGTAATGGTCTATGCGGTCGCAAGAAATTAACACTATGCGACCGCATAGTGTTAACAATTTTCTCTGTCGAACTATTTTTAGTATTTTAGTCATAACTTCCACTCCTGATATCCTATTGAGGCGATTCAAGATACATTGAAAAGCTAACTCAAAGGCTACAATTTTGCTTTAGATGCCATCTTCGAATTTGATAGTTTTACATGTCAAAAATTGGTCTCAATATGAGGCTGAAAATCGATGTAAAACTTTTCACCGTGAAAGTTGATATATGATAATATCTTGGCTATATTTCATCCCTTTGATTCATTACTCCATCCAATTGACCTGTAACATTCTCGAATCTTCATCACAAGGTTAGAAACAAGTTTAGAGTATTTACACTTTAGTCCCTGAACTTTCACATTCTTCCATTTTAGTTACTTTTCATCTATTTCTCCCAAATTATGATATATCCATAGAATTCCCACTTAAATCAAAATATGAACATAATGAGTACATTTTGAAATTGATTAATCATACAAGCACATAAAATAAGGAGGAAAAAATATACATTTTACATTCCTATTAGTTTGATATAGGGTTCATCATGTCTGCTCACAGGTGTTAGGGAGTGTTGAGAACCCAATCTATCAAATATGCTATTAGTTCTCTTAGCGGCCGGATTCACCGTTATAGGAGAGCTCTGATTTCTTTAGCTCGACTTTTGGAGGATTCATCTCCTGAGAATGGGAGAGTCCTTCTGGTGGGGGGTCGTCTGGTTCTTTCCATATGGGGAGATTCCACCTCGGTGTCTTGTCGTGGAACATGAACTTGGTTTCGTTCCAACCTATTGACAATATTTGTCAACTTTTCGATGGCGTCTTACATTGAAGTCATTTGAGGGTCAGTAGTTTCGCTTTGACCTCGTCTTCTTCTAGTGTTTTGTGGATTATTAGTTCATTCGGGGCGAGTGTGAGATTGGTTTCCGGATGTTGAAAAATCTTCCATGGTGATGTTTTTTCGTAGATTTTATTGGAGAGATAGAGCTAATTTTACAAGCTAGGGGCCCTCATTCTAGCGCCAAAATGTTGACGTTTTAAATTGTATGAACAAAATTCAAGCAAACTTAGGATGTAAATAAGAGCTTTGTTGACATTGGTAAATTATAGGTTACAAGAATTATATATCGATAATCCTTCTCCATTTGAAGAAGATATTTGAAATATGAAATGAAAGAATATTTTTAAGTAGAAGTGTTGTTGTTTCTTTTTCTTCACCTCTTTCCTTTTATAGGGAAAAATCTGCATGTATCCTTCGTTTTCCATCTTATCAGCTATAGTACCGAACTGAGAAGGTACACTACTAGCATGTTTGAATTGGTTAACGACCTCGGTTTGTCAGGTCATCATGAGTTTAACCTTACAGGTATTTCCTAGCAATTAATGAGTTACTTAAGGAAGGAAGCTAAATCATATGATTGGTAGACTTGGTGGACGTTGATGTAAGATCATCCATATACCACTTGCTGATTGATTGTTTGTACAATGCATCAGAAACCAATAATCATTATGTCCCTTCAAGTCTCAACAAATATCACAATCCAAACTGGCCTCAAATATCCGAACTCATATCAGCACAATCTTATTGAATATAACAAACTGTACTTATCAACCTCGAAGGTCGGATGCAAACATATTCATTGTAAAAATGAGACATAATTTGAGAGATATTATTGCGAGACATATTGTTTTCTTCTCGTTCTTCATTGAATTAATTTTGAACTTATTAATAATTAAATTCTTGTGACATTCTACAATTTAAATAAGGTTCATAAATCTGGTTCTTTGGTTTAATAATTTATTAGATCGAGCTTTTCAAACATTGATTCTTGGTTTCCTTGTGTCTATTCTAATTTGTCATGGGTTCCGTAGTTACTATTGTTACNNNNTTTCGTAGATTTTATTGGAGAGATAGAGCTAATTTTACAAGCTAGGGGCCCTCATTCTAGCGCCAAAATCTTGACGTTTTAAATTGTATGAACAAAATTCAAGCAAACTTAGGATGTAAATAAGAGCTTTGTTGACATTGGTAAATTATAGGTTACAAGAATTATATATCGATAATCCTTCTCCATTTGAAGAAGATATTTGAAATATGAAATGAAAGAACATTTTTAAGTAGAAGTGTTGTTGTTTCTTTTTCTTCACCTCTTTCCTTTTATAGGGAAAAATCTGCATGTATCCTTCGTTTTCCATCTTATCAGCTATAGTACCGAACTGAGAAGGTACACTACTAGCATGTTTGAATTGGTTAACGACCTCGGTTTGTCAGGTCATCATGAGTTTAACCTTACAGGTATTTCCTAGCAATTAATGAGTTACTTAAGGAAGGAAGCTAAATCATATGATTGGTAGACTTGGTGGACGTTGATGTAAGATCATCCATATACCACTTGCTGATTGATTGTTTGTACAATGCATCAGAAACCAATAATCATTATGTCCCTTCAAGTCTCAACAAATATCACAATCCAAACTGGCCTCAAATATCCGAACTCATATCAGCACAATCTTATTGAATATAACAAACTGTACTTATCAACCTCGAAGGTCGGATGCAAACATATTCATTGTAAAAATGAGACATAATTTGAGAGATATTATTGCGAGACATATTGTTTTCTTCTCGTTCTTCATTGAATTAATTTTGAACTTATTAATAATTAAATTCTTGTGACATTCTACAATTTAAATAAGGTTCATAAATCTGGTTCTTTGGTTTAATAATTTATTAGATCGAGCTTTTCAAACATTGATTCTTGGTTTCCTTGTGTCTATTCTAATTTGTCATGGGTTCCGTAGTTACTATTGTTACGTGAATTCGCATAAGTGTGGAGACTAGTGGTGATGGTGGGCTAGTAGGGAAGTCGGGTGAGATCACATGCAAGGTTTGTGACACTTTTAAGAAAAAGTTGGTAATTTTTGTCTCTAAAATGAAGGGTTACTGTCTTATACTCAAGGAAAACAAGGCAACAAAAGCAGTATCAAAGAAGTGGAAATAAGCAATGTCGATGAGCAAGTTGTTCAATTGCTTTCGGAATTCAACTTAAGTCTCTCACAATGTAGAGATCTTGAATTCGAATTCTGAAGGAAGTGAAAGAAATATGTGTGAGGTAGAATGTGCACAGTCTCTCTAAAGAAGACAATACATATGTGTTAACGTTTGGATGAAAGGCATGTGTCATTACACTTGGTATATGGAGGAAATGAACAGAGAGTTTAAGGATTACTAATGCCAATTTTCAATTTGATAAAGACGATAGCAAATTCACTCCGAATATATATTTATTCTAAATGATGGTGCAATTAGTTGGAACACTGATTTAACACAATAAATCCAACACACAGCTATTTCAGAAGTAACAAAGGAAGCAAAATGGATCAAGACATTTGCCAACATTATTGATAAATAACTATATGTTGTGAAGACAATGGAATCATTGCACAAATGAAGGATTTTCAATGGAATCATTGCACAAGTGAAGGAAACTTGGTCTCACGGTCCAAAGTTGTATTGATGTGGTATCATCTCATTAGGGGGATTATAAAAAGGAATGATATAAATATTGAAAGGGTCCCCACGCACGATAATGTAATAGATCATTTGACAAAGTTGTCATCAAGCATGGTGGTCAAATATATATATATATATATGGAAGTGATTGGGACCTAGTTTGAGTGGGATTATAGTGATGTAATTTTTGTTAGATTTTGATGAGTATAAACCAATGTTATCAAAATCAGCATAGCCCAAACTGGTAGAACCGAGAATCAAACAAAAAATTGGGCCAATCAGGTCTGATTAACTAACTATAACAAAAATTGTTCAAAACTCGTTGAATCGACCAGTTTAATCATAAATCGGTGAACCGATGGAGGTTGTACTGTTTTTACCAATTTTAATTTAAAATTTTGAACTTCATTAATAGGCACATGCACTATTGTCAAAGGCCCATAAAGGAATGATGGATGACATGCTTCTTTTATGCATGGGCTTCTCTCAAATGGTTACATTAATTCCAATATAGGATAGTGGAATAGCAAAATAATGTTAAATTACCCATTAAAACCATTTTTCAAATGCATGTCTAATCAACTTATTTGATTTTGGTTCCTAGCTAACTAAATTGTAATATTCACCTCCATATTTTCATTTATTTAATTCTTAAATTTAACTTAAATTGTACTTCATTATTAAAATAATAATGTTAGATATCATTTTCTATATTCTATGGGCACAAACTACTTCAGTTTTAACAAAGCAAACCATTTTAACATATTGATTTTTAGTTTTTGAAATATTGAGACTAATTGTAGAATAATGAATCTAACAAACATAGTTTTACTTTGAATTAGTAATATGAAAATTAAAAAAGAAACTATTGTTTTTATAGATTTTATTGTTTGTGTGTATATTTATTTATTTATTGCATCCGGTTTGATCCCGGTTCTACTTCGATTAAACCTTTTGACCTTTGATCATTTATCTTTTCTAGGTCGATTTTCAAAAAATTAGTATAAACACTTCATTTTAATTAATGCATTTACATTTTATTGTAAATGATATTCAATTATTTAATTAAATTATTAGAGTGGTTTAGTTTTCATGATTTGTTGGTTACAAGAAATTGTGATTGTAAGATGTACTACACAAAAAAAGGATCTTATTTTGTCCATGGTCGTTATTAAGGATCGTAATTATGGAGACTAGCACGTATCACATTTTTTTCTTGTGAAGGAAGTAAGTGGTCTCACAAGCTAAAATGTTGAGACATTTGAATGGATATATGGATGAGTTCTTAGAGAAAAGTTCATTGGATGACCTACAATGGAAATTTCACATAGATATCTATCTTAGTGTCAGTAAAAATTTCAAAAGTTCATTTGGAATGATGAGAACCACGTAGCAATAATAGCTACACAACCCAGCGACGATATTGAAATTGATCCAAGAAAGTCCAAATCCAGGTTGTAGACGATAGAATCCTGACTCGAGCCTCTCAAACCTCTCAAACCAAGAACCTAAAGTATATTAAACTTTAGACCCGTTGATGTGCGAAAACAAGAACCACGATTTGCGAACGCCACAAAGGGTGTCTAATCCTTTGATAAATGCTAAGGTTGAATGTCACAAATATAATAATATATTTGATAAGTTCGAGTGTTCATGAAGAATATGAAGAGAGAAAATTTCAATATTTCTTTAAGTCAAAAGTGTAGATGTTACAATAATAGAAAATTCTATATATATGGAAACACTAAAATCTAGTTAAATAATGTCAAAGATTACAAAATATCAATTAAGAATAGAATTCTAACTAAACTAGAAAATTTCGGGAAAAGGAAATATTCTTCCCGGATTTGGTCTATGTGGCCGGATAGTACAAATCTATGTGGTCGCATAGTTTATATGCGGCCCCTTCAAGTCTCGGATGATAGGCATGCGACTGCATGCCTTTTTCCCTATGTGGTCGCATATGAGTAACTTTGACTTCCAAGTTTTGTTCTCGTTTTCAATACTTTCCAACTCTTTTCGGCCCTCGACCCCACATAAAACTTGGTCTTTGGCTTGTTGGCTTCTTCAATTTGGACTCCTTAGCTCGACCAAGTGAACGCCTACCTTGGGTCATATCATCCCCTCTCTTTTCAAAAGGATTCGTCCTGGAATCCGTACCTTGTGATCACGTAGGGGATAACCAGCCTGCTACCCAACTCATCACTACACTACTTGGATCAAATGGAAAAATTTTCCTTCCATGGCATAAGATCAATACATGGTACCCCTCCATTTTGCAGATATGGAAGTATCACAGTACAAACTCAATCAGCCATAGATGTTGTATGAACTCCCATGTACAATGATCAACTTAAAAGAAAGAATTAAACAAAACACAGTTGAATTTGTTAGCTTCTCCAAAAATGAGATATGGATCATCGTACTCATGATGTATCGTCTCATCCACATCATGCTTGACGATGAAACTCTGCTCTTCACTTCCCACAATATTGTCAACCATTTGCTCAACACACTCTCCTACTTTCTCACTCGCATGCTAAACAACCTCATCTATTTTTTTATCCTCCTGCTGAACCACGTCTACCAATTTTTCAGCAGCCTGCTCGTACACCTCCTCTTTTATTTGCCCGCTCTCCTCAATTTCAACTGCATTGTTCAATTCACCATCCTCCATCTTAAATTTCATGTCTCTAGGTTCCTCTTGCAATTCAACCCAGTGTTCTCTTTAGGTATGGTTACATCCCTCTCTTGCTTTTTCTTTTCTGCTTCATCTCTCACCTTCCATTAGTCTGCAAATGATTGTTATAATGTCAAGCCAGCCAATGTGATTTTATTCCCATCGTGAAGAAACATATACATGTTCCTCCTCATATCATAAACAGTCTTCCTCCCATGCCTCCAAGGTCTCCCAAACAAGATATGAAAAGATTTTAATGGCACTACATCACACCAAACTTCATCATGGTACCTCCCAATGGTAATATTCAACAGGACCTGCTTGGTCACATATACCTTCCCACACTTCTTCAACCAAGTCAACCTATAAGGCCTAGGGTGGTGTTGTAATGGTAATCTCAATTTTTCAACCATCGTGATACTAACCAAATTAAATATGTGATTCTCATCAATAGCCAAACAGCATACTGTATCACTCACAAAACACCGAGTTTGGAAAATAAATCTCCAATCATAATCCATTATTTACGTAGGCATAATCAAGAAGACTCGAAAAAAGAATTGGGCAATTGGATGAGTGATATTTAAATTTAAGAAAGTGGTTCTTGAATTTGGATTGGACTAATTAGAAACAGATTTTGGATTTAGAATTGATAATAGGAAAAATAGATAATTCACAAAATAAATTCAAATTATTTTTTTTGGAAACAATACGAGTGAACAGTAACGTGAATAGTAATTTTTTTTTTTTTTATAAACAAAAAAATTGACTACGAGATCAAAGAAACAAACAGAAGTTGATTTGGATGCTGGATTAGCCCAAAAATAACTTTTGACTCTATTTTTTTGAATTTTCTGGATCAATGACTCAAAATTTACTACGGACACGAAAAACAAAAACAAAAGACTCAAAACAAAAGAAAAGATAGAACTTGAATTTGGAGCCCAAGCTTTAACACCAAATGACGCGAACCTGGGAGCAGGATCAGCTTGGAAATCACAGAATTAATTGAAAACGTCGAGAAAACCCAAATTCAAGTTGTAAACNTCGAACCAAGAACCTAAGGTATATTAAACCTTATACCCGTTGATGTGCGGAAACAAGAACCATGATTTGCGAACACCACAAAGAGTGCATAATCCTTTGATAAGTTCTAGGGTTGAACGCTACAAATATAATAATATATTTGATACGTTCTAGTGTTCATGAAAACAATAAGAGAGAAAATCTCAATATTTCATTATGTCAAAAGTGTTCTTTTACAATGAAGGAAAATACTTATTTTTACTAAATCCTAGAAATTAGTTAAAATCAGAAATAATGTCAAAGATTGAAAAATATCAATTAAGAATAGAATTCTAACTAAACTAGGAAATTTCGGGAAAATGAAATATTCTTCCCGGATTTGGTCTATACGGTCGCATAGTACAAATCTATGCAGTCGCATAGTTCAAACTATGCGGCCCCTTCAAATCTCGGACGATAGGCATGCGACCGACTTTTTTCCTATGCGGTCGCATAGGAGTAACTTTGGCTTCCATGTTTTGCTTCTCGTTTTTAATGTTTTCCAACTCTTTTTGACCCTCGACCGCACATGAAACTTAGTCTTTGGCTTGTTGACTTCTTCAATTTGGACTCATTAGCTCGACCAAGTGAACGCTTTCCCTGGGTCATATCACCTTGACTTGATATCATAGTGGAATCTTATATAAGGATCGATACACTATGATGGCGTAGGATGTTGTTTGTCTAAAGTAACTAAAATGGTATCATACGAGTAAGTCTACAATCACATGAAGATTGATGATAGCTAGGTCAAACTGATGCTAAAAAAATATGCCTTGTGAAGCATAGGTTTATCGTATCGAAAATACATTGTAGCCAATTGTGAGACCTCACTTCAAACATGGAGGTTCGTCCTCTGTAATGTTGCTTTGATTGAGGTGTTCCAATCACCTTGGTTTGTGCCTAATAGCCTCAACTAGATTTTTGTCAATGAGGTGACTGTGTGGCTTCTTGTCGTCTTCTTAGATGGTTATCACGATGTTTGCTCATTAGACGAGGTATAAATATAGTCCCATGTAGATTGATCTTTCAATATACTTTTTGCTTATGAGATATGTTCATGGTAAAGTGTTGTTTTCCACATATGGCCATAAATTTGTTAACCTTGAAATTCGACGAGAACATGTGACCAATATGTCTCGACTCCACTCCCATTCATGTGTTAAGCTCTTACACACTTGGACAAAGTGTTAGATGTACGTGCCTCTTCTCCGAGGATGAGGGAGACAGTCACGAGCACTCTGATGCTCAAATCAATCAACAATGAGATATAATATGAGTGTGGGATAGATAATGAACGGGAGCAAAATATTGTATCTGAGTTGAAGAGAAAATACCAAGCAATCTACAAATGAAGTATAAAATTGCATTAGTGAAGACACTGAGAGTTTATATAGTAGAAGGGAAGTTACATGACACGTAATCTCATCTTGACAGCTCACGTGGTTGAATCTAATAGGTCTTAATCAGATGTTGTAGATCAGTGAGGACCTTAAATGAACTTAAAAATGGCACCAGATGTTCTAGGTCTGCATCTGAAATGTAGATTGAAAGCACTTGATCACAGCTGCTAAATCTATCAGATATACAGAAGATCTCATAAGCTTTAAGCTGAAGCGATGTCAAAGAAGATGCCTTGTGAAGCATAGGCTTGTCTCCGGAAGTACACACCAGCCAATTATGAGACCTCGCTTCAGACATGGAGGTTTTGCCTCTATGATGTCGCTTTGACTGAGCTGCCCAAATTTCTTCAGCATCTGCCTAATTTCCTTCATCAATGAAGTGATGTGGACTGCGGACATTGAGTGACTTCTCGATGGTTCCTTAGCTGGTGGCTTGTCTCGTTGGACGAAGCATAAAAAATTGTGTTACTTCGAAGCACATTTACATGCAAGGAAACTCAGTAGCAGACAAGCTTTCAAATCTCGAACTAAAACACAATTAGCTTGAAATTTAGGAATCCCAGCGATGCATATCTGAGGAGTTCTTAGAGGATTGGTCAAAATGGATAAATTGGGGTATCCAAACATCCGCCAGTAATATTTGAAGAATTTGTTTGTAGACTTTGTAGTTGGGCCCTTTTGTTCCCTTGGAGGGTTTGCATTTAGTAAAATCGCCACCATTGGCGGTTAAAAAAATATTTGAATTTAAATTTAAATAAATAACAGATTTTTGGATTAATCTAAATGTACAAAATGATGTACAAAATCTTTGACGAAATCGACACTTGGCACCCCACGTGTCGATTTCGTCAAAGATTTTGTACATCATTTTGTACATTTAGATTAATCCAAAAATCTGTTATTTATTTAAATTTAAATTCAAATATTTTTTTAACCGCCAATGGTGGCGATTTTACTAAATGCAAACCCTCCAAGGGAACAAAAGGGCCCAACTACAAAGTCTACAAACAAATTCTTCAAATATTACTGGCGGATGTTTGGATACCCCAATTTATCCATTTTGACCAATCCTCTAAGAACTCCTCAGATATGCATCGCTGGGATTCCTAAATTTCAAGCTAATTGTGTTTTAGTTCAAGATTTGAAAGCTTGTCTGCTACTGAGTTTCCTTGCATGTAAATGTGCTTCGAAGTAACACAATTTTTTATGCTTCGTCCAACGANTTATTATTATTATTATTATTTTCAGAATGTTGAAAGAATCAAATGAAGTCTTTTCTATATTTATCAAAATTATCCTAACTTATTAAAATTATTTTTTTCTTGATTTCATTTTAGAGTTTAAGGAGCAGCATAATAATTTTATAAATCTCACGCAAAAGAAGATGACCTTTAAAATAAGTTTTTTTTTTTTTTTTTTTAATAAAACATTGTATGCAAAAATGGAGAATGAGCTAATAGACTTGTGTATACTTTTATTAAAACAATAAACTCATATTTATTGGGTTTAAAATGAGAGAGACAGTTGTGACTTATCATACTAAATAGATATGAATAATTATCTCATAATTTTACAACATAAATTATATTATTTAAACTATATGGTCATGGTTGCCCAGCAATGTATTAGTTCTCGTCAGTTGTTCAAATGTTATACAATAAAGTTCTGGTAAAAATATCAAAACCTTATCTACTGAATTGGAAAAGATAATTGTTAACCTTGAAATTTGGTGTCAACACATTTCAATTTCTCTCTCATCTATATATATGTTACGTGTATACTTAGACATCAAGTTAGACTTCACATGATCGTGACTCTAATTGGGTGCGGCAATCGCAAGCATTTCGATGCTCAAACAAAGATATTTGAGTGTGGTAGTGACACAATGCACTAAATATGGGTGCCGGAATAAAAAGAGAATATTAACAAGATTGAAAGAATAAATATTGTATTCAAAATCACATTAACTTTGAAAGTCATGGTGTTTTGAGTATTTAAATGCTTGACATGTAGCCTCATCATACTAGCAACCCATTGATCAAGCTCAATTATATCAATCTCTAATTATCATAGACATATAGTCATCTAACCATAAGTTAAAAAGTAGTCATCCTAAGCTTGTGGCCGTCATAGGCTTGTACAGAATGAAAAGCCGATTGAGCAGCCTTGCTACAAAGCTGTGAAATCTGTTAGATGTAAGATGTGTCTTAACTGAGGTGAGGCTTGTGGAAGATGTCAATCATCTCGAAATATACTTCTACAAGAGGTGATACGTCGGCTCTAAAATAACACTTCGTCCAAGAATTTTGCACAATCGTCCAATCTCCTGGAAGGACACATGTGATGGGACAAAGTGAATCGTTGTGTGGACCTTATAAGATCTTTTGCTTTGCCTTTGCTTAGTTGACTGTTATGTGGCAATGCCTTGTAGGCCTAGACGTAACAAAAACAATTAAAAAAATAGNGGGACAAAGTGAATCGTTGTGTGGACCTTATAAGATCTTTTGCTTTGCCTTTGCTTAGTTGACTGTTATGTGGCAATGCCTTGTAGGCCTGGACGTAACAAAAACAATTAAAAAAATAGTACAAGACATTAATTGTTGAGTGTTAAATAATTTTTAATATGATGGATTAAGTTGGGAGGTGAAGAGTCGAGTGGATTAGGGCATATTTAGCATGAATTTTGAAAAGTCAAAATGTAGTTTTGAGATTAAGAAATTATTTTCAGTCCGTTTGAATAATTTTTACAAGTAATTTGTTTGGAGGTAGTTGGTCCAAACTTTACAATAATAAGTAGAAGTAGAAGCAAAGCATAAACTATCTCAAAAAGAAGTTTTGCTAGATTATTTTTTGACTCCAATTAAATCCTATTTTTGTAAATTTCCTTTAGATATTGGGTCAAGCCTCAGGAAACCCATTAACGTAACAAAAAACCCAAGTTGGTATATCGGGTGAACCGACCACTGATAAAATTTGTGGAAAACACACTTCCACACCCACAGGCACAGCTTTCGAAACCCAAATTTCCCCTGATCAACAACAATAACTCAAATAAGAAATCTGAAATCGCCCTGAGCAAGTAGTAAACACAAAAATGGGGCTGGGTCAACTCGCTTCTCGAGCCCTCCTACGATCCTCCCGACTAACCACCGCCACCAGAACCTCCCACTTCCTCCGGACCATCGTATCCACGCCGGAGCTTCACAACTCCGAGGCTGCAGCAGCTCAATCCCAGCCCGAACCAGATCTCCCCAAGCGGACCCCTGTGGGAGGTGCTCGGATCCATTTTCCCAACCCGGACGATGCCATTGAGGTATTCGTCGATGGGTACCCGGTCAAAATCCCCAAGGGTATGACAGTCCTCCAGGCCTGTGAGATCGCTGGGGTCGACATCCCGAGATTCTGCTACCACAGTCGTCTATCCATCGCTGGGAACTGCCGTATGTGCCTTGTTGAAGTAGAGAAGTCCCCCAAGCCGGTTGCCTCCTGTGCCATGCCTGCTCTCCCGGGTACATTAATTTCCCTTGTGCGTGTGTGTATATATATGGAAATGTTTGACACTTGTGGAACTGTTTGTATGTGTTTTCAGTTTGTGTTAGTGGAATTATTTTATGGTGTTTTGGTGATAGTGTTGAAATTTGAAGTTTTGGGCAACTGCAAATGTGTAATTTTGGCTTGGGTAGTAATATTTGATTTTGATTATTTATTTATTTTTATTTTAGTGATTGGAATGGAATTTTGATTGAACTCTAAAGTTTAAATTAAGACATTAATTTTGAGTTTTTAATGAAGTTTATTAATTTGGCATTTGCAAATATAGAAAATTTTGAAATTTCTCTGTATTTTAGTTTTTGTTAATTTGGATTTGCTGTGTCTGTTCGTTCACTAGAATTTTAAGCTCTCTGTTATTTAAGCAAATAAAGGTCTTGGCTTTGCTAAAGTGATTTGTGTTAGTATGAAACTTTAAGCTTTAACTAGGATTGAAATTGAAGATACTTGGTTGATTTATATATTTTTTTATTAATTTATTGTAATAGTTTTAGCACATAGCGAGGATTAAAGAATGAGAATTTCATAGTATTCTGCTATATGTTGATTTTCCTAACCCTTCAATGCTTTGGTGCTCGGACTCTTGTTTCTGGCCGACATACCCGTGTTGACACGACACGGGTACGAAATATGGGACAGAAGTTGCAATTTTCAACTGGACACGGAAACCTAGGAAGGTTGACCGCGTTACGCTTACTGTAATAGAACTGGAGCTGGATATGCCAGTAGGTGGCGCCAACGTGGAGAAAGTAATAGAAAACTTACCAGACGTGGCAGCAATGTGGTGATGTTTGAAAGGTGGAGACTCGATTGGTGGGTGCCATCGCGATCGAGGCACAACTAAGATTGCTGGCGGTAGAGATCGGGTAGCGATTGATTTATTTGGTGGGTTTGGTCTCGTTGGGGGATAAGGAGGAGGATATGATGATGGAGATGGAGATTCTTTCCTTTGAGGCTGGTGGTGGTGGTCCGACGAGAGGCTGGGGCAGGGAAGCATCAAGTTTGCTTGGGGTTTGTGGTTAGGATTGTATAGGGTTAGGGTGTTTTAATGGGCTGAAAGCTTTGGTGTTGGTGGTAGGCTATTGGCTGTTGGATTTCGATTTTTTTGGTGGGTTGGTTTGAACTGAATTATATGAATAGGTGGGTTGGGAATATTGAGTTATATTGGTTGTGTATATGTGCTAGTATGTGTTGGGCTAGGGTAATATAGGTGACCTGGACTCAAAGAACGGCAACAATGTTAAAAGAAATTTGAGTTTAACATCAACTTATATATAATAAAAAATTTTAATTATTATTTAACTTTTTACATGTGATTTTTTAGGGAAAAAAATTGAAATTTGAAAGACGTACCCACGTACCCGTGTCCGAAATTTTGACTATTCTTAGCCATGTCCCCATATCTTATATTTTAGAAAACAAAAAATCCGATACTTAGACATGTATTCGGACCCGAGTCTGAGCATCATAGGTTATGGATTGATGATATTGAAATTTTTTGGAACTTTTCATTTATTTACCTCTACAAGAAAAATCTTTCCTTGGAACTGAATACTTTCTGCCAATGCTATTTTGATGAAATTGCTATAATTTTGGCGTTATACAGTATACTGAGAAGTTTTACATTTTATTTGAACTTATATTTTGCTTTGACTAATCTAGTTCGTTAGCATGTTCCCTGTCTTTCATATATATGATTCTGATGTTTACATGCTCCCACTAGGAGGGAAGGGCTGCGTTCTTGATCTCATTAGTTTTCCATTTATCAACTGCCAAAATGCTATTATTGATGCTGAAGGATTTGTAGATGACAAGTTTAGACTGTGCGGAAGAAAAATCTTAAAGCTGGATCCCTTTTTTTTTTTTTTGAGTTCCATAAGGTAAAATCGGGAAGATTTCTATGGTTGATACCTTTTAAGTATTTGAATTATTTTCTGGTCTGATTGTTGGTATAATATTTTTCTAGTTTCTCCACTTGCTTTTGAATCATCTTCTTACCGAATCTGCTTTTCCCATTTTATGATCGTTGATCCTAATATTCATAAAGTGCAATGTACAGATTGTTGCATTACTTTTTCTTTTCTCTCTGCTTTTTGGGTGGTGGGGCCTACTCCTGCAGATCATTTTAATGCATCTTTACGTGTGGTTCTGCTGTTTATGATGTAAACTCATCTCTGTTTGACTTCTGTTGTGTCCAAATCATTTTGTTTCTTTCCTTTGGGTGTAGTGAAGAAACATCAATTTTATGTTTGATTTTATTTTTATTTTTGTTCCATTCTCACCTTGATTTGAGTTTAACCTTTGTCAGTATGTTACCCTCTTTGTTGGTTGTGATTTTTTAAAACTAATCTTTCTTACGACTTTTATATTTTCTCCTCAATCTGTCTTTAGGAATGAAGATTAAGACTGATACGCCTATTGCGAAGAAGGCAAGAGAAGGGGTGATGGAGTTCTTATTGATGAATCATCCGTTGGACTGCCCAATTTGTGATCAGGGTGGAGAGTGCGATCTCCAGGATCAGTCTATGGCGTTTGGCTCTGACCGAGGTCGTTTCACTGAAATGAAGAGATCAGTAGTTGATAAGAACCTAGGCCCATTGGTCAAGACTGTGATGACTCGTTGTATTCAGTGTACAAGGTTCGTATCTGATTGGACATAGTGACATATATTACTAAGATTACTAATACCTCAGTTTCTATTGCATTAAGGGGTGATGATTAATTTTGTATGGTCTTCTAGATAGAAGTGAATTGGCAATTGTAACACTTAATTTCTATTAGGCTGCTTATCACAGTTCTTAGCATGAATTTAGAAGCTAAGAAACAGAATAAACTGCCTGAAATTATTCTGAACAAACCTTGTCATTGATGTCTTGGCTATGAGAGGGACATAGTTCCTATGTTAGTATCTTTTTCTTTAGTGGTCAACTGTCAGCACCGTTCTCAGAGATGCCATTTCTATTCTCTTGTATTTTACAATGTTTGAAACCCATCATAATGCAGTCCACTCAATGCTGTACTTGTTCAAGCTTATAACTACATTCTCAAACTCAAATTACTTCATTATGTTACATACCATAATCATATTCTCAACCAATTAGTATTAGTTAACGTGTTTTGGCTGTTTTCTATATGCTGATCTACATATATAAATAATATGTCAATTGAACGAAATTATGATTTTGGGAGAACTGGATATGGTCATTAAACAGGTGTGTAAGGTTTGCGACAGAGGTAGCTGGCGTCCAGGATCTTGGCATGCTGGGGCGTGGCAGTGGAGAAGAAATTGGAACTTATGTTGAGAGACTTATGACAAGTGAACTATCAGGGAATGTGATAGATATTTGTCCTGTAGGAGCTCTCACCTCAAAACCTTTTGCTTTTAAAGCTCGAAACTGGGAGTTGAAGGGAACAGAGAGCATTGATGTCACAGATGCTGTTGGTTCAAACATTCGAATTGATAGTAGAGGTCCAGAGGTCATGCGCATTCTGCCACGATTGAATGAGGTATTTTGAATTGTAGCATTGTTTTCCTGTAAATTTTTGTTTTAGGTCAAGACTGAGGCTAGTGAGAGGATTTGGTGGGTAAATATTGTCTGAGAAATAACTTCAATCACAGTTTATGTATTTAATCAAATATCTTCGAACTTTGAGCTGTTCAATTGCCAATTGTTCAAGAGGTTTCTACATTATATATTTCTGGATCTGAAGTTTTCTAATTTACTTCTGGCGACATCCATTCAAAAATTACTGTCACATCTCAACTAATTAAGGCCCTGTTTGAGCTATATTATTTTTTTCATTCTCATTCATCTACTCATTTTCAACCACACATTCTTCAATAAAATAATATTTTTCATCAAATCAACAATTTTTTTTTTTTCTTTTTCAACCACATATTCCCCATCACATCAACAGTAAAAATGCATTCTTTTTCCAAAAATGTGCACAAAACAGGGGCTAAATTTGATATTTTCAGAATAATGATTTGTCTAATCATAACTTATGTTGCTAGACATGGACATGTAACAAAGTATCTGCAATATCTTGCTAAGAATATTATAAGTTGTTTCTCTGTGAGTGGTAGTTGACACCTGATTTTTTCACTTATTCAAACATTCGCTTTTTTCTTGTTTTAAGATTAAATTTCCTCTCTATTTCAATTTTACCCCCTATTGCACAATACTGTGGAAAGTTTCTATCAGACTGCGTTCAAAAAGATGCTGTTTATGACATTTTTTTATTCATTGCTAACATGTTGACCACAGGTTTATGTCAACTTTTGACCTTGTTTTGCTATTTGTCTTTTTTTGAAGCATGAGAGCAGTCTTTAATCATTTTGTGCACATATATGCAGGACATCAATGAAGAATGGATATCAGATAAAACACGTTTCTTTTATGATGGTCTGAAGAGGCAGAGGCTAAATGACCCCATGATTCGAGGTGCAGATGGGCGCTTCAAGACTGTAAGCTGGCGGGATGCACTTGCTGTGGTCGCAGAGGTCATGCACCAAGCTAAACCAGAGGAAATTGTAGGGGTTGCTGGTAAGCTGTCTGATGCAGAATCAATGATGGCACTAAAAGATTTCTTGAACAAGATGGGGTCAAATAATATTTGGTGTGAAGGAAATGGTTCAAATCCTAATGCTGACCTACGTTCTGGATATATCATGAACACTACTATCAGTGGTTTGGAGAAAGCAGATGTTTTCCTTTTAGTTGGCACTCAGGTAAACATCCTCGGTTATTGCTGTTTATGGTTTATGACTTTTGATGACTTACTGTGAATAGCATTACCATCGGGCCTCAACCTAGCATTTAGGCTTGGTTGTCCTGTCCAACCTTGCCAGTTTGCTTTAAATTAGATGCACATGGTAGCAATGTTAGGTTTTTCGTCTTAGGAGTTAAGTGGTAATTTTGGTTTTAGTGTTGATCTGAAAACTCGTCATGATATACTCAATAGTTTTGGGATATCCTGCACCATATTGATTATTTAACATTAAATAAAAGAGATGCTGTTTCAACTTACTAATCCCACACTCAAAATAATTGACAATAATCATCACTTGACTGGTGCATGAAGTTGGCCAACTTTTGTTTGAATTCCAGGCAATATCATTTCTGGTCATGGTGAAGTATTGGTGGTGCTGATCAGATGACTAAATTCAAAAGTTTCTTTGAATGGAGCACCAGAACTTTTTACAATTTATTGTTGGTATATAGTGTTGTGGTGAGGGATTTACACCGAGACGTACTGGAGAAGGTCAGGAACTTATTGTGTCTGGGAGAGTATGAGCCTGCGAGATGTAGTAGTAGCTTCAATCCCTGAAATGAATGTACATCCTGCTGTGCCATCACGATTTAGAGAGGTGAGAAGAGAGGCAATATCATGGGAAATATTATGCAATGAAAATGTTCTCTATATAACCAAGATAAAAATTGCAATAGTGCCACTATTAAAAATATTGTGCAATGAAAATGTCATCTATATAACCAAGATAAAAATTGGAATATTGATACTATCATATATAAATAAGAACCTGTGACTGAGTTTTTGATGAAATAAAGGCATGGTTAGGCAAAAACTATGAAATACAAGTGAATCATGCATCGGGTGCTTGATTGAACCATAGAATGACATTCATTTTGTACACATGATCTGATGAGAACGATCCTCTAAGCCTAATGGTTGGCTCATAAAAACATCTTGATCAAGCTGACTGTGGAGGAAATGCATTATGCCATTTTGGATGCCCAATGGGAAGATAACCCATCCTCAAGGTAAGCGCAGTGGAGATCACAATTCTGATTGTTTTTATGTTCAATAATTGCAGTGAAGGTGATACCACAGCTCATCCTTGTGCTATTGATAATCCAATTCGTGTATAGCCTGAGAATTTTACGGACCAATGTTACTGTCAGCTTTGCGAATAAGATGAAATGATTATTTGCAGCTGAATATGTTTACATAACGGGTTAGATGGTCATAAAGACCATATGTTGTTGAGGGATTTATCTCATCACATGTGGTTTTCCTTTGGGTTTTTATTGGAAGTAGAAACACAGGTAGGCTCACGGGATAATAAGCAGTGTTGGGAAATATGAGGGTTTGTGTACATTTAGGTAGGAAATTACTTGTGTTTACAAGAACCACCAGATTTGTTAGCCATGTGATTTGGATTGAAGATTGGAGTTTAGAGTCTGATACGAGACCAATGCCAGATGGGAATGTAATTGAGGTGATGGATTCTCTATCGGAAGTGGGATTCAGGCTAATTTCACATAGAAGAGGATTTTTGGTGCTTCATACTTGCAGCAGATTGAGAAGAAATATGAGCTGATTGAAATGACATGATCTTTAGACGAAAAACAATTGAGTTTGAGTGTTATGATGATGTCACCAACTATGCTGATAAACGCACGCTGGTGTGGTAAATGCACCCGGAATGATCAGATAAAAGAATGGGGGAACATCTCCACTTGAGCTTGAGCTTGAGCTTCAGGTTAACGCTATTATAGACTATGAAGGACAACTTCTATATTGGTACATACTAGTCATTGGCACACCTTGCAAGTTATTCCTCTATTAAGATTTTGGATGCCCTTGTGAATTTATTGAATTAGAGCCATATTGAGTTGGCTTTAATTATAAAGCTGGAAATATCTGATTTGTTATATCATATCTTGAGATTTTCTTGAAGGTAATGCATAAAATTTCAACACCTGACTTGAACGTGTGTAGAATTGAAATCGGTGACACAGAAACCTTTTTAATGTTTAGGAACTAACTAATGTGTATTCTTTTTGGTTATTTTTCTTTTGTTGGTAATTCATGTTTATTCTCTTGAAACTGCCAGCCAAGGGTAGAAGCTGCTATGGTGAACGCCAGGATCCAGAAAACAGTTCGAGCAACCAATGCTACAGTTGGTTACATAGGCCCTGCTGCTGATTTCAACTACGATCACCAACATCTTGGCACGGGCCCTCAAACGTTGATAGAACTTGCTGAGGGACGCCTTCCCTTTTGCTCTGCCCTCTCAAATGCTAAAAACCCAGTTATCATTGTTGGAGCTGGGATCTTTGAGCGGAAGGACAAGGATGCAATTTTGTCAACTGTTGAGGCCATTGCCAAAAATGCAAATGCTGTTAGACCTGATTGGAATGGACTTAATATGTTGCTACTTAATGCTGCCCAAGCTGCAGCTCTAGACCTTGGACTTGTACCAGAATCCGACAGAAGCATTGAATCTGCAAAATTTCTCTATTTGATGGGTGCTGATGATTTGAACATGGAGAAAGTTCCTGATGATTCTTTTGTTGTTTACCAAGGTCACCATGGTGATCGCAGTGTTTATCGTGCCAATGTGATTTTGCCCTCATCTGCTTTCTCTGAGAAAGAAGGGACATATGCAAATACAGAAGGATGTGCTCAAACAACTGTACCTGCAGTCCCCACAGTCGGTGATGCCAGGGATGATTGGAAAATAATTAGAGCATTGTCAGAGGTGGCAGGTGCTCAGCTGCCTTATGATACCCTTAGTGCTATCAGATCCCGAATAAGGACTGTGGCACCCAGTCTCTTGCATACTGATGAGAGAGAGCCAGCGACGTTTTCAACTTCTTACTTGAGACCCGAGATCAAGGAGAAGATGGATATGGCTCCATTTGAACCTGCTGTTGAGAACTTCTACATGACGGATGCTGTCACAAGGGCGTCAAAGATCATGGCACAATGCAGTGCATTGTTGATGAAGAAGTGATCGCTTGTAGGTTTCAATACTTAAATAAAGGTGTCAATTCACTTTTTGCCTGCATTTTTAGGAATTTTTATTGGGGACAGGAAATGATGTTCCATATAATGCAGTGCCTAGTATTGTGCTCATAAATGGCAACTTAAATTTTATCTATGCTGTGTCCTTTTTGTAATTTAACCAGTACTTGGAGCTGTTGTGACTTCAACAGTTGCAGTGGTATTTGTTTATACTGTCGATTTCATACTTCTATGACTTTTTGACTTTGATCTTAGTCTATTAATACTTGAAACCTTATCTATCTTATACCAATGTATAGGAGTTGACTCCTGGAAAACAAATGAAAAAATGTATGACCAGCTCTTCGTCGATGGAAAGCTGCGTCGAAGTTTGGCCAAATTAGCAATATATCGACATACAAATATAAAGAAATAGAAAAATAACCCACTTAGAATGAGTTAAAAAGGCAATTATGTATATTGTCCGATTATTCCGAATGATATACTTGATATTTCCAGCTAACCTATTAGAAAATAGCAATATTTAGGCCAAACGAGAAGATTACCAGTTTTTTAGGCCATTAATGAACTAAAACCACAGTGTAGCCGACATGGATTTCCAAACTCACTTGCATTTTTGTTCAATGTCATAATCCTCATCAGAGTTTTCAAGGGTACTCCAGAGAAACGCTCTTAATATTGGAATCATTGTGAAATATCAGTAGAAAAGTCAATGCTTTGATTAAAATCGTGTTAAATACGGTTAAAATGCTTGATTTGGGGTCAATAATTATGTGGACTCCAAAAGAGAAGAAAACAGGGACTGCCATTCCAAACGCTTCTTTTTGTTTCTTTCCTTTTCTTCTCTCTCTCCCCCTCTCTCGGACAAATTTTCCTCGACTTCTCCGTGATGTTCAGTAATTACTATTGTGTCTTTAAATTATTTCTTTTATTTTCTATTCTACATTAATCTCATCATTTATTCATCTAATACTATTACATCATGTCTTAAATATGAATTATACTTCCACAATAAAAAGTGACATGATGGGTGAACCTACGTAATTTAATTGTGGGGATCATGAACACAACTTTCATCTTGATTTTGATATTGCTGATGTTGTTCTAGTACATACGAAATTTCATCTTTAAATTAATAATTTTGAGTTAGTATGTATCAAAGTTTAGATTAGTATGAATTGAATTAGGCTAGTATATATGAAAATTCAATTTGGAATCAATTCAAGTTATGCATGTAAGGTATTTGTGAAAATGTAAATACAAATATGAAAATGAGAAAAGTGACATAGCAATATCACTTTTTTGAAATCCTCTAATGTTGATTAAACTTTTCATTAAAGTCTGTTATTATCTCGTATGAAGAAAAATATAACGTGACATTTCATTTAAAC
>CAIGRB010080865.1:76674-86908 GCA_903798255.1 Fraxinus quadrangulata | reverse complement strand
AATAAAATAATATTACACGTAAATTTAAATTTTTTCTTATTTTTTAACTACACGGTCTCCAATAAAATACTATTGAAAAATACATTATGGGCAAAAAATGGGAATCAAACATGCACTTAGGTTTCGTTTGATTGTAAAGGTAAAAAATGGGTAGAAAGAAAATATTTTACATGAAATTGAATTACCTAGAAATTATTTTATTAGGAATTGTAATTAATTGTTTGATTGGTATAATTTTTCACCTAAAAAAGTTGAAAGTTTGGCTTCGTTTTTTATGAAAATTGTCCATTAAAGTGATAATTTTTTCTACCATTGAGTTTAGCATTTGTTTCAATTGTCAAAAACAATGGAAAAAAAAATTACTATACCAACTACCTTTCGTTTGGCTATGTTTTACATGAAAATTATCAATAAAAGTGATAAAAAAAAATTTACCGTGTCTAGAATTTTTTTTAATTGAAAAAAAAATGGAAAATCAAAACCAACCAAAACAACAAGAATACATTTTCCTCAAAAAGCTAGAAAATAAGGAAAAGTGGAATAAAATTTTCGGGGAAAATTTTGCTATCAAACAGGTGCAAAAGTTGAGAAATGAAAAAAAAAAAAAAAAAATTCATTTTTCATGGAAAATCATATCTATCAAACAGGACTTTAGTGTAGTTGTATAATAAAGAGTGGAAAGACACCGGAAAATTAGAAATCTATATATGTATATAGTAGTTGGAGAGCATCAACTGGGGAAACATATTGGGCATCCATAAATTGAATGTCTACAAATTTTGATATTCTTACAATTACGCTCGTACGCAAATTATTGAAAAATATTAAGATTATGTTTAGAAACTCGTAAAATTTATTCCATTTGTCTTTGTGAATTAAGAGAAGCGTATTTTGGCATGAAAGTTTAATGCCAATGAGCCAATTGAATATCGATGACTATAATCTAAGTAACAACTTGCGTCATATTCAAAATTATGACAAAATTATGACAAAGATAACAAAAGAGTGTGACATGACACGAGGCACTCTCTCTTTATTTGTTCACGAAATGTTACGATTAAGCCCGTGATGACTTTCTTATGAATAGATATAAAAATCCGTGACCAAAAAAATAAGTATACTATTAATTTCAGTGACTCGAAGTGAAGGTTATCGGACAGGACGGTTAACTTGACCCACGAGGGATGCAAGTTAGAATGATTACTAGTTCGACTTGTTTCATGTTTATACCTCCATTGTTATTGCATTAAGTTTAATTAATCATGCTTGGTGTTTACCAAGTTTGACAGTTTACCACATGGCAAATTGTCATTCGTCAATTTTTAAAAAAAAGTTTCTCCATCCAGCATTTTTCAAAACAAAGGCAATATCAAACTTGGTGTAAAAGAAAGAGTGTATAAATGACAAAATCCAAATTGAATAGGATTCACAACTACATAAGTTACAATAACATCAACTACATAATTCAATCTAATTCAAAATTGATTGAATTACAATCTTGGGGAGAATAAAAAAACCTCTCGGAACAATAATGTCCATCTCTCTGGAACTATAGTTGATAGAAAATCTACATTTGTTAATGAAAAATATAACTTAAGGTGATATTATCTCAAGCGTCACGAATAGCGGTACTAGACGAGAATTCATATGTGAGAACAAACCAAACTCAAATCTCAATTTTCATTTTTCCATTTATTGTCATATTAATGGCAATTCATTAATATAATGGTACGACATTAAATCGAGATACATAGTATATTATTAGACAACATTCATACTCAATTAGTAACAAGCAGAGTCAATTCAAGCATTAGATGGTTTCGGACGCGCCTTCTTCAGTTATCGAACTTCTCTAAGGGCCCGTTTGATTGCAAAAGTGGAACTTGGGTGAAAAGAAAATAAATTATAGGGAATTGAATTGTTTAAAATTGTTTTTCGAGAAATTGTCAATTAATTGTGTTTGATTGGTATAATTTTTCACCTGAAAATGTTGAAATTTTGGATCTTTTGGTGTTCATTTGACTTTATTTTCCATAAAAATTATCTATTAAAGGGAATTTTTTTTTTAAAATTACAATTGTCTATAGAATTTGTTTTCATTGGAAAAAAATATTTAAAAAAAAAACCTAGAAACCATTTTCCCACCAAATTGGTGGGGAAAACCAATTCATTGAATACATGGAAAAGTAGTCACGTGGGGCGGGGGTTGGGTGGAAAATATTTTTCATGAAAAATTTTGGCTATCAAACATGCAAAAGTGGGAAATGAAATTTCAATTCCATTTTCCATGGAAAAAATTGCCTATGAAACCGACCCTAATATTTAAAATTTACGTATTTTTGAATTTGTTTATTTTTATAAAATTATGTAGGTAATTACTACAATTAAAAATAATTAAAGATAACAAATGGAATTTTTAATTAGTAACATTAAAAACACAAAGAGTTAAAAAAAATTAAATTATTGAATAAAAATGTATTAATAAATAAATTAGTAAAAATATAAAAATTAAATACAAATGAAAAATACTTAGGTACAAAATAAAAGTCAAAATAACTAATGTCAGTAGTATTATATGGACAATAAAAAGTTATTTAACTTAAATGTCAGTATCTTACAAAAATAAAAAAATATATAATTTTTTTTATAAGTAGCTTCGTTGGCTTTCCGTTAATGACTGAAGTAGCACGTTGATTCCCGAAAACATTACAATCAGTAATCATGGGGAAGGTGTTATTGATCCCAAACAGTGACATTACTGATAATTCCGTTCTAATAATCGTATATTGATTTCAACTAGAATTATCGTCATAGCATGAGACAGCATCGAGACTTCTCATTGGTGATCGAAGCATCATTCTTACTTTGAAGGAAAAAGAATAACATTTTATTGTCATCTGACTCAGTCTCTCTCTTTTAATTTGCTCCAAACCCTATTCTAAAGATCTCACACTAGATAATTAAAATTGTTCCTTCTTTTGAGTAAGGATGTTAATTTTATTCTTCCATATTTATCAAGCAAATATGCAATTTGAAGTTTGGATTGTCATATGCTATCGGTTTGAAAATCACATTTTGACACCAACAACTTTCCTTAGTTACCTATTTGTGGCTGATGTTCAGATCATCTAGAGCATACAGCAACCATTGGATTTCACAAGTAGTGGTTGCAAGAGCTCGGTATTCTGCTTCGGCTGAAGAGTGACTGGCAGTAACTTGCTTTTCTGGTTTCTACGAGATTAAGGAGTTTCCAAGGAAGATTGCAAAACCAGATACACTCCTTCGAGTATCAACACAGTCTGCCTAATCACTATCTGAGAAGGCCTTTAGAGGATGTCTGATGAAGGTGGAAAGAAGAGGCCTTGCCCTGGTGTGGCCTTTAAATAGCGTAGAACTCTGGTTGCTGCTTGAAAATGACTTACAGCAGGAGAGGCAAGGAATTGGCTGAGCACCTAGACAGAATAGGCCAAGTCAGGCCTTGTGATGGCTAAGTACATCAACTTACCTACAAGCCTGCGATAGCCAGATGGATCATCATGCAAACGAGTGTCAGTAGATGAGAACTTCAAATTGGATTCCATGGGGAAAGCAACAGGTTTGGAGCCAGTGAGACCCGTTTCTTCCAAGATGTCAAGAACATACTTTCTTTGACAAAGGGAAATACCATTTTTGGATCTAGCCACCTCTATACCAAGGAAATACTTGAGTTGGCCAAGATCTTTGATAGTGAATTTGTCATGCAGAAAATCTTTTAACTGCTGGATTTCTAGGATATTATTGTTGGCTAAAAGTATATCATCCACATAGACTAATAATGCAATAAATGAGTGATCAGATTTTCTGATGAAAAGAGAAGAATCAGAGTGAACTTGAGTGAAGCTAAAGTTGATGAGGGCACTTGACAGTTTAGCAAACCATTGTCTGGAGGCCTGCTGTAGGCCATAAAGACTCTTTAAAAGCTTGCAGGCATTGTGACAATTTGTGATAGCCATTCCAGGAGATAACTCCATGTATACCTCATCATGTAAGTCGCCATGGAAGAAGGCGTTGTTGACATCCAGTTGATGCAAATGCCAATTTTTGACAGCAGCCACAACAAGAATCAAACGAATGGAAGTGATTTTTGCCACAGGAGAGAGAGTGTCAAAAAAATCTATCCCTTCTTGCTGGGTGTATCCCTTTGCCACGAGTCAGGCTTTGTGTCTTTCAATAGTCCCATCTGCCCTATGTTTGACACGACCTACTTGCAGCCAATAGTTTTCTTGTTTGGAGGGAGAGTGACCAATTCCCATATTTTGTTTAACTCCAGAGCATTGATTTCACTCTGCATGGCAGCTTGCCATTCAGGAAATTTAGATGCTTCTTTGAAAGTTTTAGGTTCCAGAGGAGAAGATATGGAGGCTAAGAAGGCTTTATGTGATGTGGACATTTGTTTGGTTGAGATGAAATGTTGAATAGTGTAAGCGGTGCCTGTAGATGAAGAGCAGTTAGAGGAAAGATGAATATTACCTGCCATTGTAGAGCAACCATATGAAGTTGATTCCTGGGCTGACATTTGAGCTGAAGAGACTATACCACAGTAATAATCTTGCAAATTGGCTGGTGTTTGTCGAATTCTGTTTGATTTTCTGACTGGTGTATTTTGATCATCATTGGTTGTTGTCTCATTTGAGTGGTGACGTGTAGGAGATAAGACAGTAATGGAAGGAGATAGATCATTATTTGTTGATTTTGGATGAGGTAAAGATGAAGAATCTGTGAAAGGTTCTGATATAGGGAACAAGAAGGAGTGTTGTTCAGAGTTGGTAGGAATGTTTTTGAAAGGAAAAATGAATTCATGAAATGTGACATTTCTTGAGACAAATATTTTGTTTGTGTTGATGTCCATGAGTTTATAGCCCTTAAAATCAGAAGGGTAGCCTAAGAATAAGCACTTGGTGGCTCTTGAATCAAAGTTTTGTTTGTGGCGTGTTAAAGTGGAAGCAAAGCAGAGACACCCAAAAACTCTTAAGTGTGAAAGATTTGGAGTTTTATGAAATAACTTTTCGAAAGGAGATTTATTTTGGAGAAGAGGTGTAGGAATTCTATTGATGATGTGGGCTGCTGTTGGTACACAATCACTCCAGAAACCGAGAGGTAGATTGGCTTGAAACAATGGTGTTGTAGCAGTGCATAGGTGCTGGTGTTTTCTCTCGACGATTCCATTCTACTGTGGAGTCTCTACACAGCTCTTTTGATGTAGTATGCCATGTTTATGTAGAATTTTGTGAGACAGAACCCAGGTCCATTGTCAGACTGTATGGTTTTGAGAGAGGTGGAAGATTGATTTTCCACCATTCTGCAGAATATATTGAGTAAATATTGAACATCGGATTTATTTTGCATCATATATACCCATGTGTACCTTGTAAAACTATCAACTACAGTGAGAAAATACTTGAAATAGGAATAAGAGACAGTACTAAAGGGTCCCCAAATATCACAATGAACTAATTCGAACTTTTTATTCACTTTGTGATTCGATACAGAAAATGGAAGCTTTCTTTGTTTTGCTAAGGGGCAAATATCACAGATATTTGTACAATCAAGAGTAATGGAAGGTTCAATTTGCTTGAGATAAAGCAGCTTGGAGTTGGAAACATGTCCCAATCTGTAGTGCCATATGTCAAGTTTCTGGTGAGTGATGGCTGATGCTAGTGGTGTCGAGGTGGATTGATTGCTGGTCTGGGTTTTTGGAGAGGCTTGGATTAGATGGTACAGTCCTTCCATCTCAATTGCAGTCCCAATCATCTTCTTCGCTAGTTGGTCCTGCATGGTGCAATAGGAATTGGTAAAAGTGAGACACACATTAGACTGAATGGTGAGCTTCAAATTGAATGAAAAAGAGGGAATACATAGAACATTATGCAGGAAGAGAGAGTTAAAAAGGCATAAGGTGCTACTATGAGAAGCTGGAACCCTAACACTATTAGGGAGATATACAAAAGTGTTAACAACTTGAGGGATAGAGTAGTAAAAAGAATGGGAACAGACCATATGATCTGTTGCACCCGTATCAAGAATCCAAGAATAGTTTGATTTTAATGCAGATGAGATAGAGCTGCAGCATATAGCATGTGTTACAGGTTGTGTTTTACCAGAAAAGTAAGAAGTAGATGCAAAATTGACAGTTGGTCGAGTGTTAGAAGGATCAGTTAGTGTTGAATTGGCAAGTGTCATGAGTTTGTGAAATTCCTCTGGAGTGAAAGATAACTTTTGCTACTCTTTGTCATTCTGATAGGTAGTTTCTTGTGTGACTGCAACATGTGCTGAGGGTCTTCCAGAGGCTTTTCTTTTTCCTCTTGGCCCTATCTAATTAGGAGGATATCCACGGAGTTTATAGCATGTATCCACACTGTGTCTAGTATAACCACAATTAGTACAAAGTGGTAAGGATGCTTTGGATCTGTCTCTGTCCCTGAATGATTTTGGCTGATAATTTTGTTGATTACTGCCTTTTGCCATCAAAGCATGTGTCTCAATATGTGAAGAATAGTTAGTTAGCAACCTCAGACTTTCTTCTTGAAGCAGTAAAGAGAACACCTTAGCCATGCTAGGCAAGGGAACCATGAGAAGTAGTTGGCTTCTGACAGAAGCAAAAGCGTCATTCAAACAAATTAAAAATTTCAAAACATAATCAGATTGCTGACGATTCTACAAGAACGTGAACAAATCACAAGTGCAAGTTGCCATTATTCCACATGTGCAGGTTGGGAAAGGTCTGTAACTAATGTATTCATCCCATAGAGTTTTAAATGAGCTGAAATACTCAGTTACAGACATGGAACCTTGGCTTATGCAGCTTTGGGATTTTTCAAAATGAAAGACCCATAGACCATCACTTCTAAGATATCTGGTTTTGAGCTCATTCCATAGGTCAGTGGCTGATGCGACAAATAGAAGGCTATTGCGTATGTCTTTCGAAATAGAATTCATCAGCCAAGAAAGAACCAGATTATTTGCTCTTAATAGGCTGTGAAACTGTTATGACTGCTTGTTATTTGATTAATTTGACTCATCTGCTGTTTTGAATGGTGATACTCCGCATGAAAAATGGTTTGGTAAACTAAGTGATTACTACATGCTTAGAACTTTTGGCCGCACTGCTTTTTCTCATCAGAGTGAGGAAAAGCTAGAACCTAGAGTTAGGAAATGTGTTTTTCTAGGTTACCCCGAAGGTGGCAAGGGGTACAGGTTGTGGGATAGAATTGGAAGGTTCAATTTGCTTGAGATGAAGTAGCTTGGAGTTGGAAACATGTCCCAATCTGTAGTGCCATATGTCAAGTTTCTGGTGAGTGATGGCTGATGCTAGTGGTGCCGAGGTGGATTGATTGCTGGTCAGGGTTTTTAGAGAGGCTTGGATTAGATGGTACAGTCCTTCCATCTTAATTGCAGTCCCAATCATCTTCTTCGCTAGTTGGTCCTGCATGGTGCAATAGGAATTGGTAAAAGTGAGACACACATTAGATTGAATGGTGAGCTTAGAAACAAAAATCAAATTGAATGAAAAAGAGGGAATACATAGAACATTATGCAGGAAGATAGAGTTAAAAAGGCATATGGTGCCACTATGAGAAGCTGGAACCCTAACACCATTAGGGAGATATACAAAAGTGTTAACAACTTGAGGGATAGAGTAGTAAAAAGAATGGGAACAGACTATATGATCTATTGCACCCGTATCAAGAATCCAAGAATAGTTTGATTTTAATGCAGATGAGATAGAGCTGCAGCATATAGCATGTGTTACAGGTTGTGTTTTACCAAAAAAGTAAGAAGTAGATGCAAAATTGACAGTTGGTCGAGTGTTAGAAGGATCAGTTAGTGTTGAATTGGCAAGTGTCATGAGTTTGTGAAATTCCTCTAGAGTGAAAGATAACTTTTACTACTCTTTGTCATTCTGATAGGTAGTTTCTTATGTGACTGCAGCATGTGCTGAGGGTCTTCCAGAGGCGTTTCTTTTTCCTCTTGGCCCTATCTAATTAGGAGGATATCCACGGAGTTGATAGCATGTATCCACCATGTGTCCAGTATAACCACAATGAGTACAAAGTGGTGAGGATGCTTTGGATCTCTCTCTGTCCCTGAATGATTTTGGCTGATAATTTTGTTGATTACTGCCTTTTGCCATCAAAGCATGTGTCTCAATATGTGAAGAAGAGTTAGTTAGCAACCTCAGACTTTCTTCTTGAAGCAGTAAAGAGAACACCTTAGCCATGCTAGGCAAGGGAACCGTGAGAAGTAGTTGGCTTCTGACAGAAGCAAAAGAGTCATTCAAACAAACTAAAAATTTCAAAACATAATCAAATTGTTGACGATTCTGCAAGAACGTGAACAAATCACAAGTGCAAGTTGCCATTATTCCACATGTGCAGGTTGGGAAAGGTCTGTAACTAACGTATTCATCCCATAGAGTTTTAAAGGAGCTGAAATACTCAGTTACAGACATGGAACCTTGACTTATGCAGCTTAGGGATTTTTCAAAATGAAAGACCCATGGACCATCACTTCTAAGATATCTGGTTTTGAGCTCATTCCATAGATCAGTGGCTGATGCGACAAATAGAAGGCTATTGCATATGTCTTTCGAAATAGAATTCATCAGCCAAGAAAGAACCAGATTATTTGCTCTTAATAGGCTGTGAGATTGATTGATTGATTAGTGGGAGGAGGGGAGATTTATCCATCAATGAACTTGACCTTATTCTTTACTGTCAAGGCTATGGTAATGGATCTACTCCAGGCGACGTAATTACTTCCATTGAAGTCTTCTGATACAAGCATAGCACCAGGATTGTTACTGGGATGGAGGTAATAAGGACTTGAGGAGTTATCTGAGGGTTTGTGACTGAATTTACAGGAGTATTTACAGAAGAATTATGAGAACTCATCTTCAGAAAATTTGAATGTAGAAAGGAACAAGCAGCTTCAGAAATAATGTTTGAAGGAGACGATCGGATTTGCTGGAGACGCTCTGATACCATGTAAAAATTCGAACAGTAAGAAGAGAAAAAAGAGCTGAGAGGATAAAATATTTACTTTATTGATGAACTTTATTGAATAAATATTTACATCAAGTAGTAGCCATATATATACAAGGAATAACCGGCTGGAGTTAACAACTCAGCTAACTAAATAACAGAAAATTAACTAACTTGGACAACAACTAACTTCTAACTGATTTTAGCTAACTATAACTAATAATTACTAACTTTTCATCTTTTCTTTTGCTTTGTCATTTTCTTCCTTCCGTTTCATTTTCATGTTGTCGATTTTGGATTCGATACTCCAACAATTGACAATTCGTAATAGACACCATCATTTTCAATACTAATGTCGGTAATAATTGACAAAAGTGTGTCCATGATCATAGTTAATAATACCTTTGACGAACCGATGGCTTAGTCGATGACTTATTGATAGTTCCATACAGAATCACTGTTGATATTATAATTGATATAATCGTTGGCGAATATGTGCTAGTGATTATCAAGGGTATCTTTGTCGGTAATTTCATCTAAATTATCAACAAACTTTGATTTCAATCAAACACCAACCAGCATAAACATCAGTGATCACTAACATAATTTTTGTTAATGGTTATTTGTTTCATTAATTTTTATATTAATATTAATCGAAAAATCTTATCAACGATTTTGTATAAAAAGTTCAAATTGATTGAACTGGTTTACAACTGTTAGGCAAATTGTTGTCAAACGACCTCCATGGGCGATGATGTAAGTCTTGTTCTCTTATTCAGTCGGTATCGACCAAATGACTGAATATGTTTATATCGACACCACAATCCGCTCCAGGCCCGCGTAACCCACTTGGGCCATTTGAAGCAGCCTAATTAAATTAGAGCTGCTCATGACCCAACCGAATTAGGATGGCTCCAATAGGTTGTTAGCCCATTTTCATGTACAATTGGGCCCTATCTATTCTTAACCTAAAAGCCCATCCTATTCCCTATATTACTACTTGCCCATCACTATTCCTCCTTGGAACAAAAAGGAACGATAGTTATTATTGCTTGAGGCTTGAACCATTCTCTTCCATTACTTTGGATTTTTGCTCTTGGAAGAATTGTTCCTTAGCTTTTGTGGCTAGTCCTCTTGGCTATAAATCTTCCTCTTCCCAAGTCCTTTGTGGACTCACAATCTTCCTTGGAGAAACCGTTTGGTGGTGAAGGTTT
>CAIGRB010080865.1:59440-72135 GCA_903798255.1 Fraxinus quadrangulata | reverse complement strand
GGGCGACGACAATAACGACGGTACAAAATGATTGACGGATGGATTATCGTTTGAGGGGAGGCCACAATGATGTGGTTCTTCATTTGAGGGGAGGATTGTTGGGAGTAAAAGAAATTCCACATCGGCTAGACATAAGAATATGATGAGTTTATAAGTGTAGGACAATACTCCATTAGTATGAGGCCTTTTGGTAGTATCCAAAAGCAAATTCATGAGGGTCTAAGCCTAAAGCAAACAATATCATACCAATGTGAAATTTGACAGGTCCTAACAACAACTTACCTAAACTTAGCATGAACATGTCACTTGCATCCAAGAAATATGGAATATGTTATTACCCATCGTTTGAGCCAGAGTTGAAGTCACTAGGAACTCTCAAGATTAAAGACTTTAATCTGTTCCATTCCCCTGTACCCACGCTCCAATTTCATGTTTAAAGTTTGTGGGGGTATAAATTAACTTGTAATACGTATTTTCTTTTGATTTATACGTTACAAATAATGCTCCTTGGCCAGGGTCAATGACTTTAGGTGAGGTGATAGGGTGCGATTGTGTGTTGTATTTTTTTTTTTCAAACTGTTTAATCATTTATTGATATGTATCATTGAGTTTGTCAATGACTCTATCACTGTAGCAAGATTGTATATTACATATTTAAATTGTACTTGACAATGTAAAGCTGGTTAACACTGTGGGGAATAATTCTATTTCTTGATTTTGAGTGATACGCTCGCGCGTTTGATTTGTTGGCACGTGTAGGGGAAAAAAAAGAACAAAAAAAAAAAAAAAGGAGAATGATAAGTCCCTTCTGGCATTGCTTCATTGTGATTGTGTTAGCCAATGCCCCCACTGAATGACTGAATATCTTAGTTATGTGGTTTTGACACAAAACTGGTAAGTGGTCCCAACTCTTGGACACAAGAAAATTTAGTTATTTATGTTGAATTAAGTGTTAAATATTTAAAATTTATAATGTGTAATCATACTTCTCGTACATATTTCGTGTTGAAACACCACTTAATGTTTTCATATTCCCAATCAAGATAGCTGAAATGGACAGACTCTACAAGTTGATAAAATATGAGAAGCGAATTTTCAATCCCTGAAGAAAGGCTCCTAGTTGAGCATCGAAAATGTCTAATTATGTTCATCTTGGAATTATATGGTTAAATTTACTCTTAACAATAATATTGGTATCCAATCGTTTTTATGACGAATATATCATATGTTCAAATAAAGCAAAAAGAAAAAGAAATAATTAATTGCAACCATAGTCCTAAATTTTAAAAAAAAGTGTAAACAGGTCCTAAATAAATTATTGAAAGGGTAATTAGCACATAATATCCATATTTTTCACCATTATTGTGAAAAGGTCCGTACTTTTCATTTTTTTTGATATTTTCATCATTATTTACATTTAATTGCAAAAATCATCATTTTATCCATTTTCATCCAATTTCTCCATGAAAAGCTACGAAACGATGAATATGCCATACTATTTAAATTTAAAAAAATAAAATAAAGAATTAATTGTAACTATAGTCTTCAATTTTTTTAAGAAAGTGCAAAAGAGTCCAAAATAAATTATTAAAAAATTAGAAATTAATTTTTTTTATAAAAAAAATATAAATGAGTACCAAATAAATTTTGAAAAAATTTAAAATTTAAAAAGTGCAAACGAGTTCCGAATAAATTAAAAAATTAGAAATGATTATCTTCTAAAAAAAAGTGCAAACAAGTACCAAATAATTTATTTAAAAATTAGAAATAAAAAAATTAAAAGTGCAAATGAGTTCCAAATAAATTATTAAAAAATTTAGAATTTTTTAAAATAATTTTCTTTATTTATTTAAATAGGATGGTACATTTGTCATTTCACAGTTTATTGAAAATTTGAATGAAAATTGATAGAAATAATGGTTTACACAGTTAAAAGTATAATTAAAGATGAAAATACTAAATAATGAAAGATATTGATATTTTTCATAATAATAATGAAATGTATAGACATCTTGTGCTAATTACCCTTTTAATCATTTATATGAACTCGTTTACATTTTTTTTAAAATTGAGATTATAGTTGCAATCAGTACTTTCTTTTTCTTTTTGTTTTACTTAAATAGAAGGATATATTCGTCATTTCGTAGTCTTTAATTGAGAAAATTGATGAAAATGACATTTTATGCAATGAAATATAATAACGTTTTCCACAATAATAACGAAATGTAAGAATGTTGTGGGCTAATCACCCTCATAATAATTCATGCGCATCTAAATTAAGATAGTTGACCTAATCTCAATAATTAAAAGCGCTTATCATAACAGAAGAATAGATGTCACTTTACAATATGTTGAATGTAATCTCAAGTGTCATCATAAATGATTAACTTGGAAAATCTAGAAATCACATATATAATTGTTCTAAATCATGGCAAAATACGTGAAAAGAACAAGCTTCCTTATCAAGCTGAATGACCCTTTTGAGTAACTAGCTGGAAAGCCAAAACCAAAATGAATGTATGTAAAATTATATTTTTAAAAATGAATAAGAAAAATAGGAGATTGTAATGCAACACTTATACAATGACCCGTGAAATCATTTTTCTATAAATATGCTCTTTCGAAAAATACTTCAAAAATTCCTCTTTTCGGATGAATCTAGCTTGAAATCATTCATGCCCGTATAATCAATTTTGACTTTTGGCTATTCTGATGGTAAAATTAAATATATGAGAACACTCTCTAGTCTTGATTTAGAGGATGACATATAAATTTTAAATAGGCATAAAAAAAGACAGTCTTTTCGTTCTTAATTCTTTAAATCTTGTTGTTTAGTGAGTCTCATCATTATATACATGTATATACAATTTTTTATGACAAAGAGAATTTTGATATATGACAAAGGACCAATCAATGCATTAATAAAACATTGGGAACTTAATAATGCATATAAAAACAATGAAATTTAAATAGGCAGCTAAGTGATGGGAGTATGCAAAATGACCAAATTCTTGTTAATGGATCATGTGAAATATTTTTTTAAACTTGGGACATAGATTTTGTGGAATTTAGTGCTAAATTGCATGCATCAACTTATTCTATAATCAAAATCATGGTACGATTAAAACATATGGACCCCACCCCTACCTCTGTTGGTCCCACACATTTCGGTTACCACCTAAAATCTAAAGGCAATATGAACAGAACGTAGGACAATTTATTGTATCTTGGACACCTGTGTATTCTTAAGAATATGTTAATTTCAACTTTGATGCTTTACTACAATTAATCTACTTTTAATTTCTTGATAAGCAAGAAAAAGTGAAAAGCATCAAAAAGCCAACAACCCATTAATTTTCTGGCTTAAATGATTTACAAAATGGCTTAATATATTGGATCAATTACAACCACCCCATATATATCATATAAAATCATAAAGGAAAAAATGGTTGTAAGATCGTTAGAGCTTGACAAATATAGATTTGTTCGTTCAAAAGAAAGAGTGCTCAAAAGTCTTTAAAAGAATGGAAGAGAAATCACAAAGTTCTAGAAAATGAGTGGCATATGGGACACTTTTCCTTGAATTTGTAAACTATAGCCTCATTTAAAAATTAAAAAAAACTCACTTTCCTCCAAATTCAATTTCAATCACATTTTCTTAAGTCTCAATAAAAAAAATTTTACATCTGAATTCAAAATTCTTTTCTACTTTTTAATCAAACATTTTTCAAAAAATCAGTATTATAAGATCTATTTTTTGAAAAAAATGGAGCTCAAACAAATCTTAAGGCTACATCACCTAATAAAAATCTAGCTGTTTATGAAAAAATAACCACACTATTAATATATTATGGTCGATAAAAAAATGACAAACAAATTATATGATTAAAAAGACCCCCTTCTGAGAACTGGCTTGCGAGCCTTGCGAGCTAGCTAGCTTGTGAGCTAGTTGACTCGTGTGTGAGTAGGCTCGCTAACGACTCGCGAGCCTACTTATCAAATTGAAAGAAATATGTAATTTCAGCGACAAAAATAAAAATGACGAGTTGTGAACAGTTTCGACTTGCCTCCATCAAGATGCGAGCTTGTGGGGCGAGTAGAGTCGCACTTTTGTTGAGCGAGCCCAACGGAACGACTCGACTCGCCCCAATTAACATCCCGTACTATCATATACTCATTCATTTCCCTTCTCGTTATAAACAAATCAACTCGAAATCTCCAATTTTGACTAAAAGTAGAAAATTCAAAAATAGGGAAGAGTGAGGTTTTGGCTACACTACAGTGTGTAGCTAACTTGTATCATTAGATAGAAGATGCTATTTTTGCATTTTTGGTATACATTAAGATTGACATTGTATGAAGTACAAAAATTTGTGCTATAAATTATTTTAAATATTGTTGAAATTAAAGACAAAAAAGTGTCACCTCACACAATGTAAAAAAATTTTGTCTAACTTAGGGTGTGTTTGATAGATATTATTAAGAAAAGAATGTATTTTAAATAATGATATGATGAGAAGTATATGGTTAAAAAGTAAGGAAAATTATTGATGTGATGAAAAATATTATTTTATTGAAAAATGTGCGATTAAAAATGAGTTTTGAAATAATATATTTTGAGAGGATGTGTGTCAAATAGGTGTTCAATATCACGGGAATGTCATTAGATTAGAATCATTAGATACACCCAACCACTTATGTATTAACAAAGTTAGAAGCCGCGTTCTGCCTGCCTGCCTTCATCCCTTTTTTGGCCTTGTGCTGTTCTCAAATCCCATATAAATAAATACCAACCAAACCCTCACCACTCTCCACATCCAAAATCTCTGTGTAAAAATCTTTGGCTATGGCTATGGAGTACTTATGCAAGTTTCTCTTTTTCGTTTTGCTCATTTTGTGTAACTTTATGCAAATTACAGTCCCAGAAAACACTGTTTCTTTCTCTTTCCCTTTAACCTCAGCCCCTCTATCGAAAAATTCTTCTTACAAAGCAGTTTTAAGGGCTTCTCTTTTTTCATCACTACCAGCTCGTAAAGCACTGATGCAGAATGCAGTTCCAGGGCCATCATCATACAACTACAAATCATTATTCAAGTATTCAATGGCTCTGATTGTTTCTCTCCCAATTGGGACCCCACCTCAGACTCAACAAATGGTGTTGGACACAGGCAGTCAGCTTTTATGGATTCAATGCCACAGGAAGTCACCTAAAAGGCCACCTCCCACGACGTCGTTTGATCCTTCTCTTTCTTCTTCTTTCTCTGCTTTACCTTGTACTCACCCGCTTTGCAAGCCACGAATTCCCGATTTTACCCTCCCGACTTCGTGTGACCAGAACCGCTTGTGCCACTATTCTTACTTCTATGCGGACGGGACACTGGCCGAGGGCAATCTCGTCAGAGAAAAAATTACATTTTCTAGTTCCCAAAGTACCCCTCCTCTGATTCTTGGATGTGCCACGGAATCCGCCGAGGCCGAGGGTATTTTGGGGATGAATCTTGGTCGGTTGTCATTTGTCTCCCAAGCTAAGATACCAAAATTTTCTTATTGTGTGCCACAGAGACAGGGCCGTGTCCAAACAATGCCCACAGGAACATTTTATCTTGGCCAAAATCCCAATTCACATACATTTCAATATCTCAGTCTTTTGATTTTTCCTCAAAGTCGACGCATGCCCAATCTTGATCCCCTAGCCTTTACCGTCGGACTGCTGGGAATACAAATTGGTGGCAAAAAATTGAACATTCCAGAGGGCGTTTTCCGGCCTGACGCAGGCGGTTCTGGCCAAACGATGATCGATTCTGGCACCCAATACACATTTTTAGTGGATACGGCGTACTCTAAAGTACGAGAAGAAGTAGCGAGACTAGCAGGTTTTAAATTAAAGAAAGGATACGTTTACGGAGGTTCATTGGACATGTGCTTTGATGGCAATCCGATCGAGATCGAACGGCTAATAGGCGACATGACTTTTCAATTTGAAAAGGGTGTGGAAATATTAATCAGCAAGGAGAGAATTTTAGATCAAGTAGAAGGTGGGGTCCATTGTGTAGGCATCGGACGATCCGAATCTCTTGGAGTTACAAGTAACATCATAGGTAATTTTCATCAACAAAATCTATGGGTGGAATTTGACATCTCCAATCGTCGAGTTGGATTTGGAAAAGCTGATTGTAGCAGAGCCGTGTGATGGTGACTTACAAAAAGGTGTTTAATCTGGTACATACACAAGTGTTATTGTGGTATGTCTGAAAAACGAGGTAATATAGGAAGGGGCATGATAAAGTTGATTATGTATACTACGTACGTACGTTGTGTTAAATCAAATATATATCATTTATGTACATCACTTAATCCATGTACATGTATAGGCATTACTTCATGCCATGTCATGTAAAAATTTTCTATGGATGGATGGATGTCTTGTATAAGAGTTATTCATGATATTATATGTCTCCATGTAGCACATGTGGCAGCTATATCTTCATTTTGACCATTTTTGTTCACACATATTTATTTGAAAATATGTTTTTGAAAAAATAAAATTATTTGTAACAAAGTAAGAATTACGTGCCTTGTAAAGAAATAATAAATATTTGTTTTAAATTTTACTCATTAAAAATAATTTTATGTATTTTCTTTAAACTTAGTCAATTAAATTTAGTGGTAGATTCATATCTATAGTAAATGAAGTTATGTATCTTCGTTTATGTTGTTTGGTACAATGAAAAGAATGCAATATGAAACATGTCAATAATTTTTTGCGCCGAGATCATAAAAACAAAAGATATAAGTTTACTGAAGTAAAATAAATAATAATATATCCAGCTAAACAAGTGTGACTAGTTGCACAAAAAAGTCAAATATACATTACATCAGAATCACTCTGATACCATTTGTTGAGAATTCGACCAAATAATAAAGACCAAAAAATAACAGACAATATGAAAATAATGAATTACATAATATGTGGAAGAGGAAGATAATTTCTTATACCAAAAAACTAAAATTATCTTTACAAGTTTTGATTCTTTCAATCTAAATCTAAATAATTGTCTCAAATTTCTAACGTATACAACAATGATTTAATTGTAATTTTGAATTTTTTTTAAGAGCCTACATTTTGTGGAGTATTTATAGGAGTCAAATTTTGAAATAAATTAAACAATTTAACAATAAAAGTATTTTCAAGAAAAGAAATAAATGTCTCATTGCATTGATCTCTAAAGATATTATTTCACTCATTCAAAGTGTTAGTTGAAGTACACAAGTAAAAACCAGAACCGTGGCACCCATACGAGAATTTAATAAAACTTTTTAGGGTTTTGAGAATCAGAAAATCACATGGAAAAGACAATATTGTGGGGGTCTACCATAGCTTCTTGCATGCAACCTGGGAGACAGGCTTGTTCGTACTCTTTCGTTAATTTTTTTTAATCACATAATCCCGACAGACACACATCATTTAAATATGTTCAAAACCTAATTAATTAAATCAAATCTTAATAATGTTTTAACCTTTCACGTGCCTTAATCTTAACGGTTAATCATTTGAAAATTATCATAATTATATATGCTTTTTTTTTTTTTTTTAGCACTGTATATTTTGCATGTAAAGGCTTTTCACTTTCGGTCATTCTGGACCCTCTTCGGTTAGATGGATAAGATAATCTGAACTATATTTTATTTCACAATTTATTAAAAAATTGTACATGTTTTTTACAGGGTTAATCAGCTTAAATAGTGAAATACATAGAAGCACATAAACCAAATCAAAACTATCCTAACCGTTCATGTTGTGTAACATGTTGAAATTTATTTAATCAAAGCATTAAATTTGAATTATTGGGAATTCACAATTAATGGTGAACGCGAAAAGTTTTTAATAAATTACAAGTTTTAAAACTTATTTATATAGTGGTATGTTGATACTAGTAGTCTACACCATGATTGCTAGCCATTATGCTTGCCCCAGCAACTTGAGTCACAATCCACACACGTCGCAAAGGGTGCATTGAGAGCTTCAGAGCCACACTTTGTATCATCTCGAGGAGTTGATAAGTCTTAAAATTTTTAGAAATGGAATTGTGGTTCGATGATGTGGCTGCATGTGGCTTGATGAGTTCACCCTCATGTGGCAGTGACAATTGCACGTACAATCGATGCATATGGCGTATACATGACAAAATGTAACTGGATGTGTCCATTCTTATGCAAAGGATGTACATTGCAGAATCATGGACCATATCAGAGGAGTGCAATCTGGACTATAAAATTTAAAGTGGTGTGGTCCAAGGGCTTGATCAATCCAGACTAAAAGATGCACCCATGCTCAAGAGACACTTGGAACTCTATTTAAAGGGGCCCATTATTCTAGAATTTGCCACACTAACACATTGTTTGAAGAATATGTAGTTTTAACGATGTCAAATCACTGTTCAATAGTGCGTTTTGATGGGAAAAATGGGGCTCAAACAAAAACTAAATCAATTACAATATTCAATTGATTTGTAACTCCTCTCTTCAAAAATTATGTTCGAATTATTTTGCTGAAATAAAATTATGTCCGAACAATTTAAGTTTTCGTTTTTTATTTGGTTCAAAAAGAATATTATCAATACATTGATTTGATTGACAAGATTGGTGTAGTACAAAACAACTATGAAATAAGCGTTGTATCTTAAGAGACGAACGTCTGGTAAATTCTTTTGACACCAATGTCGGAGTGTAATCTGTTTTAAGTAGATTTATTTTCAATGTAGGAGTGTAATCTATTTTGACGTACCTCGCTTCATCTCGTCTTTATTTTTCTTCGTTTCTTTTAATTGTACTGATCATTATTTGACAAGACTTGAAAACATAAACAACAAAATTGGTTCAATATCTTAAACAGATTTTGTTAGTGCATATTTAATGATTAAGACTTTAATACAACGTGATAAATTTAAGGTGAAAAATATAAATAAGAGATGAGTCACAAAGAAAACAGAAAAAAGGTAAAGCAAAGCCATTACCAGTGGTGGAGGGCAGTGAGTTTTTGGCTTATTCTCGTGAATATTTGGTCCAATAAAACTTCTTTTAATGGAGTCGGTAGTGACTAGTCACAAGCTTATATGCCAGCCTTGAAAAAGTGAATAAATTGGACTCTTAACAAACACATTAATATATAAAACATTATAATCTTGGCCCACTTGATTGTAAGTTCAATCAAATTTTACTTTTTTTTAAATAACGAAAGTAATCGCTTCGCAGTTAAAATATTAACATGACTACCACTTTCATATTGCTTTTTCATATCTAAAGAAAATCCTTAATTGCTCTTCAATCATTAGGACTTTTACTACTTGATCAAATCAAACTTGGTAGATAAGTACAATTTATGTATCTAATGATATTCTTCTCCCATTATTTTTAAAAACAAAATTTTTTTAGAGTTGGAAGTGATCTCCTACCAATTTATATTAAGAGATGAATAACGAAAGTGCAAATGCGAAAGGGTGAAGTAAAAACGCAATAAGCGCATCCTTATTGCTTACAAAAATTAAGGATAAGCATACAATGTTTGAAAAGAAAAATCATCTCTAATGCAATATGACAAGGAAACTTTTTATCAAGCTAACGAGGAAGGAAAGAAAAACAGTCTAAAGACCCGTCTAGATTTAGAGGCTCTGTTAAATATGCTCACTCCATAAATATACAAGCAAAGGTAAGACAATTCTATGAGATGCATTCTATGGTTTCTATTTGGCATGCAAATTAAAAGACTTCTGGTTCACTTATCATGCAATATTGATATCTAATGAATAGACACTTCGATCCCCAATTGGCTTGTAATGGGTTCTATACATATAGCCTAATAAGTATCTTTTTTTTTTTTTTTTCTTAAAATAAAAATAAAATCATATCTTAAAATATACATAAGAACTACGAAGTTAGCTTAGCAAAACTTCTTAATCTAGACAATATCTATTTTTTCTTTTGTCATATCAACTTGACGAAATCCCTATCAAAGTTTCATTGATGAGAATTTTTTCCAATTTTTTATATCTTGTTTACGTTCCAATGTTTTTAAATTTAACAAATTCACAAAAGCATTGCATATGCTCAAAATACACGCGAGTATTTCTTTGCAAGTTCCACAAAAGAACCCTAGGCGTAAAAGGCATCACACATCTTAGTACTATTTTTGACAAAAGAACCCTAGGCGTAAAGGCATTACACATCTTAGTACTATTTTTGAAATTGATTGACATAATGTATGGCATGATACGAGCATGATATCTATGTCAATATCTGGGTAGGGGCTCACAGGTTGGTGCCAACCGAACCAACCATAATGACAAGTGACCTATCTAGATCAAAGGTGCACAAATAACTTGTGATATAACACCAAATTAAGAACGCAATGGATTGAGACATGGAAAAGAAAAAGCCAGCAACAAAGCAAAAGAATTAGGCTCACATCAGTTTCAAACCCTTCTCGAGATCACCAAATTAGCCCATTAGATATTTACCTACACACACTTGCAAGTTTGTGGAATCTCTCTTTCATCGAAGAAGGCCATTACATATAAAAATAAAAGTATCAAATGCTCACATCTTTTGAATAAGTACCAAAAATATGAATAATATCAACGCTTTAAGCTTTATAGAGAAAAAGCTTCGAGTTTACAGTTCTACAACACGTATACAAAACCATCGTGAATATAGACAACCTATTTAAGCGTTTAGGCGTTAAAGAGGTGAAAATTTTCTTCATTTGTATTTTATATTCAACATGCCCTTCACTTAGAGATGAAACAGAAGATACTAACATAATTCATTTATATTCTATTGTCAGCGTTACATAGGGTGAAGAAAAACTGAGTTTACATCTCATCAGCCCTGTATGATGTTGCTTTAAGCTCGAGTATTTGGCAGCCCACAAATTTAAAATGAGTCGCCACTAGCCAATACTCCACTTCAGCCAGCAGGCACCAGCTGCCTCTGTCTACACCTTTATGATTGTTGAGAGATTTTTAATAAAACAAACAAGGGATAAAAGACAAAATATCAAATGATGGTCCTAGATAATCATTTAATTCAAAAGTAATTCACTGTGGTCCATGTAAGTTTAACTTAATGATATAGTGTTAGGTTTTTCAATTTAACTAAACATATAGTGCATGTTTGGTATGCTATATTAAATTATCTATAATTTCTAAAAACACTAAGTTGGAATAAGTTTCAAGTACCATGCTTGTCCATGCACGCTGCATCCTATCGTTGCACTTCCCAGAGAACACTCCTGTTAGGTTTTTCAATTTAACTAAACATATAGTGCATGTTTGGTATGCTGTATTAAATGATCTATAATTTCTAAAAACACTAAGTTGGAATAAGTTTCAAGTACCATGCTTGTCCATGCACGCTGCATCCTATCGTTGCACTTCCCAGAGAACACTCCTCATTTTTCACTTAAAATTTGACACTTCTGCCCATTCTGCAAAAGAATATCAATAAAATGTTTTATCGTGACTGCAAGATCTTATTAGAGTATACAGTGACAACAGAAAGATAATACATGCAATCTTTAGAAAATGTTCACGCATGAAACCAGAAGAAGAACGTGGTTACAAAATTAAATATATCCAATAAAGAATCACAAAACAGTCAATCTGCAAATAATCAAATAAGTGCTTTCCCAATTTTAACTTCATCCTTGAGCAACTTCCTGTCAAATTCTTTCCTTCTCCATCTTTCATTCTATTCAAATGGACACAGTAAAAAACAGAAAAACTAACCATGGGTTGAGATGTATTTTTATACGAAGCAGATAAAACTTAAGCACTAATCTTTTAGTTTAAATGTTTTAGGGGCATTAGAGCTGGTTATGGTATAAATTTGATATAATCTCTACAAATGGTAAACAGTTACACGAGTGAGAAACATTTGCTAACTGATTATTTATAGCACAAATTACTCTCTATCACATCTTTTACATTAAGAATTAGCAAAGATGACCAGTTGAGGTTCAAAACAAAGAACATCATCATAATGCTTGTCATTTTAAGACTGGTCGGCACAATTCACCTTTGGACTTGCTTAACATCACAATTAGGCTATATAATGGGCTACAGCAAGAGTGTAATCACAATGCCTGTTGATTTCAAAATTGGTGGTCGGCACAATTCACCCTTGGGATTACTCTACATCACAATTATTTGGGGTCCATTTGGTTTGTGTTTTTAGTTTTCGGTTTTGAGTTCATCTTCAGCAATCTGTTTTTAGGGTCTATTTTAAGATTGCCCAAAACACATTTGATTTGTTATTCTAAAAAATTATTTCTCAAAATAGAAAACTAGAAAATATGTTTGGTTTGAAATTTTGAAAAATTGTTTTATGACATCTTATTTCAAGAAAAATTTGATTATTTAGTAAAAATAGAACAATTTTAAATTATATCAAGTAATATATACATTTTAAAGTTGATGAATTTTATAATATTTTTTCTTGCTATAAAAGTAAAACAAAAATAAATAAATAAAAATGAGTTCAAAATATAGAAAATAAAAATAAAAATTAATAATGTGGGCTGAAAATATTTTTATACGTGTTTATTCAAATATTTTTTTAAATTTTTATGTAAATAATTATTAAGAGCTTGAACAATTTTTATTTTTAATAACTATTATTTTTTAGAAATTTTATAAATT
>CAIGRB010080865.1:47235-59433 GCA_903798255.1 Fraxinus quadrangulata | reverse complement strand
TTTATTTTTTAAAATTTCTTATTTCTCTATTTTTTTAGAATTTATCAATTTTTTTTTTTTGAATTTTGAATTTTAATTGTTAGAATTTTATATTTTATTTTCCAAAATTTTTAATTTTTGAAACTTTATTTAAACGCTTGTTTTTCATGTTTTAAGTGTTTTTAGAATTTTCACTGAAAATACTCAAAACGTCAAAAATGCATTTTAAGTTTTATGTTAAAAATTTAACCTTATTTTTGAAAATATATTTTCAGAAATACCAGACCAAATAAGTATTCAATATTTTGCGAAACTAAAAATAGTTTGAAAATAGCAAATCAAACGCACCCCTTAGCTATAAAATGGGCCACAGCCTACCAAGCCCTCCAACATGTTCAATAAAATAGAAATCCTCAACTTTATGTTTTCACTTTTTCACGGCATCAATTACCTAGCTCTTCATTGAGATGCTTATAATCAATCTTCATAATTCCTCACATGAATATCGTTGTGATGCATCTCATTTCCACTTTGCATTCAAACCTTAAAATACATGCTCTGTAAATAACATTAACTCTTTTAAGTGTCAGAACCATACTTAAATTGTAACTGCTCAATCTATCACCGGCTGAACAATGCTTGATCAGGAGCCATTTTTCTGTTTTCCCAAAATACATGCCAAGTTTTCTTGACAATTTGCAGTAAGACATAGCTAAGAAAACAACAAACAGACTTATTTACATTCTGCTGTCTAAATGCAAAAAAGATTGCCTTGAACTTGCAAGAGCAAGACAGATTGAAGGATGAAACCAAGATGTCAAATTAAGATTCCACATAGGAATGAAGACCATCAGACACTGATTCTGAGGATTCAGAAACAGTCCAAGATAGAAATTGAATAACATGATGACGTGGTAGACCTTTTTGATGAGTAGTGTCACATAGAAACTACCAAGGGGCTAAGTGATTCTCAAAAGTCAGATCCCAAACAAAAGACAAACTGTTATTATCAGAGAATTGTCCGAACAATGGAAATAAACTTGACACTAGTTAACATTAGTCAGCANCTGCTTTATGTTTGGTGAGAGATAGTTAATAAAACAAACAAGGGATAAAAGACAAAATGTTCCTCATAGTATTTCAAAATTAAAGTCAATTGTATTTAATTCCATTTTCGCCTTATTTATTTATAATTTAATTCAGAAGTAATTCACTAAGGTCCACGATAAGTTTAACTTAATTGACATGGTGTTGAGTTGTTCAACTTAAGTGTATGAAGTATCGAACAATCTATAATTTCAAAAACAATAAAATGGAATAAGTTTCAAGTACCATGTTTGTTCCTGCATGCTGCACCCTCTAATTGCACTTCCTAAAAGAATACTCCTCAATTTTTGCTTAATTTGTCTTTTGAAGGTTTGGTACTTACTGCCCAATCTGCAAAATAGGGTCAACAAGAATGAAAACTACAACATAATTCACGCAATCTCCAGAAAATGAATATACATGAATCACCAGTAGAGTGTTACGATTTGCAGTTTTCTGAAGAGCCTTTTAAGTGTAATATTCTCAAGTTAGCACCCCACAACATGTAGCAAGAGGCTTTAAGAAGTAGGTGCATTTTTGTGGCTTTTGAATCAATCTTGGCCCCTTCTAGAAGGGATCTGTGACAATGAACTCTAAAATTGTTCTGTACTCTCAAACAGAATATGTTTTAGGTCAAGTTCACAAAGAAGAATGTCGTCAATCTGCAAAGAGTAAGTTAAGTGCTTTCTCCATCCTAACTTCATCGTTGAGCAACTTCCTGTCAAACTCTTTCCTTTCTCATCCACCATTCAATTGGAAAAGGAAAAAATAACAATGGGTTAAGTTGTATTTTCTTCGAAGAGAAGATAAAAAGTAAGCAATAATCTTTTAGCTTCAATATTTTAGGAGCATTAGAGCTAATTAAGGTATGAATTCGAAATAATCTCTCCTCATGGTAAGTGGTTACATGAGCGAGAAATGTGAGCTAACTGACTACTTGAAGCACAACATTTCTCTGTCACTTCTTTTCCGTCAAGAAATAGCAAAGATGACCAGTTGACATTCGAAACAAATAACATCATCAGAATGCATGTCATTTGAAAACTGGTCGGCACAAGTCAACCTTGGGATTACTCTACATCACAATTAGGCTATTGATAACTGCATTTTAGGGCTTCTATTCTTATTTATCGCTAGATTGAGTGAATATTTTCTTAATTTAGATTAAATTATGTGAATTATAGGTAAAATCCAGATAGGACGAGTTTATATTGAAATTGGATTGAAGTTGTACGAAATTGAAGAATTGATGACCAAAATAATCAAGACTTAAAGTTAAGAACCTGTCATGCAAATAAAAAAGCCCTGAGATGCACAAGAAATTAATATGGAGGACCAAAGTGCACGAAATTGGAAGAAATTTCAGTTTTTGTTGCTTTCCTAATTTCACTCAAATTGCACATGGAACATATTTTAGAACTTTTTTTAAAGTTATTCTAGATTTCTATACATAGTTTTCATTATTTTTTTTTTATAGGAGGACACAATTTTAGAGAAAAAAACGCAGAACATCAAGATTGAAGGGCAAAAAGCTAGGATTTGAAGATTTTGGGATTGAAAAACATTCTTGATGCAAGATCCAATTCTTTCATTCATCAAGATTTCAAAACCGATTATGAACTCTATTCCTTTTTATTGTTTTTCTTTCATTAGTATGAGTAGCTAAATTCATAGTTAGGGCAAACAATGTAATCTACGTGTGACCCTTCAATTTAATTTTTAAGATTCTAGTAGTTTAAATTTTATGTGCTGATTTTATTTATGGAATTTAACCCACTAATTCAATGATATGCGAATCTATAACAAAACGAGAGGTAAATTATAGAATTATATCAAATAATAAAATCCGATAATTTGAATTAAAGTGTTGAGATGCCTTTTATGATTATTATAGTCATTACACATGTTCTTAGAGGTTTCATGCATGTAATTAAGGCTTATTTCGACTCACATGGAGATATGATATATTGACTTAGTTAAATAAAATCAACTTTAACTCGAGAGAGGTAAATTAATTAAGAAGAATTCGATCGAACGTTACAATGGTTATGAATTTTGATAAGAGAAATAAAGGTGATCACTAGAAGAAATTACAAGTCCTAACATCCACATTCATACTTTAAAACTTGAATTTGATTAATTGTGTGCCTCGGATAAATTTAGATTAATTAGATAATTGAAATAGGTTATAGTCTACATGCCCTCCAACATGTTAAATCAAATATAAATCCAGCAATTTAACTTGTTTTCACTTTTCATCCCATTAATTACCTAGCCATCCAATGAGTGCTTCCTCAAGTGAATGTCAAAGTGATGCAAGTTTCATTTCCTCTTGCATTCGAATCTTAAAGTGCATTCTTTGTTAAGACCATTCACTCTTTTAAGTGACCTAGTGTAATGACCCGAGCATTTGTGTCAAAACCATTGTATCATACGTATTGTTTGATTTGGAAGAGTCTGAACCTATCTTAGATTTCTTATAAAGTAGAGGTCTTAAGTTCGAATTTTAGGAGACGCGACAGAAATTCATGAGAGGTAGGATGGGTATGGACTCTCCCAAAGCGGTCAGTACATATGATATAATGATTTGGACATAAATACTCGGATTATTAAAAAAATGCGCATTGTTTTTACTAAACACGTGAGTTTTTATAACGACCCGAGCATCTGTGTCCAAGCCATTTTATCAAATATATTGTTCGCTTTAGAATAACCTAAACCCATCTTACCCCTCACAACTTTTTGTTGCATCCCTCCAGATTCGAACCCAAAATCTCTGCTTTATGAGAGGCTTGAGTTGAATCTTAATACCAATTGAACAAAGGTGAATTCAGTATTTATTGAGCAAGATGTGGATTCAACATCATTTCACATTCGTTCTCAGTCTGGCTGCTTGTCTAACAAGCGAACGATAAATTCCCAATATCAGTCATTTGTTGAGCACGAGCTTGAATCACAATCATTCAACATTCATTCTCAATTTGGCTTCTTGTTTAACGAGCCAATGAAAATTCACAGTAATAGTCCTTATGCACATGTTTAGTGGTCATCAATTTTTCGAGAAACTAGAAACTTTTGCCCATCAATAAACATGTGTGGCTATCTTAGTTTAACAATAAGTTTTTCATTTTCTTTTTCATTTTTGTCTGCAATAATTAGTTTGCAAGACGACATAACTAGATTGTGAGTAAATGCATTTGGTAGAGAAAATAAGATTCGAAGATAACAAAATAAAGAAAGAAAAAAGAATCTCTAGAATTAATGGTCAATAGAGAACCTGTTAAGCGTATTCTACTCCAGCCTCAATTGAACGACTTCATGCCTATATCTGCCATCGTCCCCATTATTGGCTACTTCATTTTTGCTTCAAATTGTAATCCATCAATCTCCTTGTACCAGTTTTTTGCTTTGCTTTCCTGTTCTTGCCATCCATCAGTCTCCTTGATAACAACAATCTATTGTATGACCCCATTATGCACCCCTGCTTCTCGCCTTGTCCAAATTGAAAGCCCATAACAGCATTATTGAAAATCTACAGTGCAATACTATGTAATCCACCTGCAATCTTCGGAACTACGATAAATTATTGTCACCATTTATGGGAAACTGATTGTGAAGAAGATGAAACCAAATAACTGATGAATAAATTGGCTTCTATTCGCGACTAAATCACCATCACCATTCAAATAATTGACCCAATGATCAATCAAACAGTGGACAGATGCCAGCGATAGGGAGAGAGATTTGATGTATTGATGTGGAGTACGATTTATGAATCCTTTGTACAATGAAACACTGTTTGATAAAAATATCCAGTTGTCTCGACTTATTAAACCTTTAAAGAACATGCAGGAAATGAAATTAGCTGACAATATTTATGCAAAACTAGAAAGTCTGAAGCACCTCACATTTTTTAAGGTAGGTAGTTTAGATTTTTCTCATTGGCATTACAATCTACATACTTTTGCATTATTTTTCTTATAGCATAATTCAACTCAAGAAGCAAGATAAACACAAGGGAAGAGCTATGTTGGATAATATCATGATTATCATCTTTTGAACCAAGTCAAAAGGCAGACCTTCGAATTTAAATAGAAAGAAAATGTGTAAAGAGAAGTTACAAAAGGCAACTGACCATCAGGGCTAAAAGAAAAAGTTAAAGCAAGGCAAGGAAGTAACTGATGTAGTGACATATCAATGCAAAGTTGAACACAAAAAGTTATCTCCGTCATAACATTAAGCATAACTCCCAAAAGTACCTAGATGGAAAATAATCAGAGATGAAATTGAATTAAAACGAGAAAAACAAAAAGGGGAACCGGTGAAAACAATGACAAGAAACAAGAATCAAATATGTCATTTCACTTGTATCATTTAAATGGTCATGAATCTCATCACGGTTTGAAATACGTGAATTAAAAATATCTTAATTTTGCTTCAGCGTGGACCTACCTTTTCATTGTCTTCTCTTTCTAAATGGTGCAGCCTCTTTGTGAAAAGTTGGCATTTAATCATAATACTAAACTCTTCATATATCTGCAGCTTCTACCACAAAATGGTAATGAATAATCCCAAAGGTTCATATTTCTCATCCGTGGTTCCCATGCAACAGAATCTCCATTATCCAACAATCATATCTAGTGGCCAAGATCCATTGATTTCATTTATGCCATGAATCAAGAAAGAAAATGGATAGTTGAAAAGAGCAGGATTTTTGACAGCATAAAGAACAAAAGGAAAAACGAAAATATAAGGTTCCGTGGCATCTAGAGAAGGCGGAGTACATAAAATTGTCCCTAACAGCATAGAAGGCTGTTTCTGACTTTCTGTGACTTGAGACCATGATGCTTGGGTTGCAGATGTTGAGCAATTGCCCAAGGCTTCCCATTTAAAGTACACATTACATCATTAATATATAAGGATCCCTGTATTTGTAATCAAGCTCAAAAGCATGTTACAAGGAGGTTGTTGCTAAATATTCTTGAGCGTGCAGATTTAACATTAACACAAAGGAGTGTGCTTCTCTCATAGAAGTACAAAATAGACCAATTTATCGTTTCAACTGCAAGAATCCCATGAATGGAAATAAACATGTTACTCAGGATGCACATCCATTTTCATCACTAGATCCCCTGCAGTGACCGACCCAATGATATCAGACTGAAGTTCACGCATTCAAATAATTATGAACAGCAGCGGACATTCTATCCCCTGGCAAAAGGCTGAGGATGAGAAAAAATCAGAGTAGCCTCTTCAAACTTTTTTCCTTAATAAGCGATTCAGATGGCTGATTAAATAAGTAAGCGATTTTTTTACCCAACCAATCATCTCCCGAAATGGTGTCTAAATTGTTTGCTTAAGCTCCCAACAAGTGAAGTATATGAAGCATAGTCAAGAACAAGACCTTTTGCGCTACGCAGCTTATCAACATCCTCTCGGTTTCCATATGTACAGTGCCCTTCCAGTAGGATGTTATATGTAATGTCATCAGGAAGAATTCCTAGATTAAGCATTGCATTTAGGAGCATATCCGCATTTTTCATCTGTCCTTGTTTGCAATAACCATTCATAAGCACGTTATAAGTGACAACTCCTGGTTTATGTCCATCACTCTGCATCTCCTTAAGCAACTTGAAACCTTTTCTCACATCACCTTTCCTACAAAACCCGTCTATGATCATTGTATATGTTGCATCATTAGGCCTCAAACCAACAGTCACCATTTCTATCAACATTCTTTCTGCATCAACCACTTGCCCTTCCCGACATAAACCAGAAATAAGGGCTGTGTAAGCCACATTATCAAGCGCAATACTTTCCTTAATCATTTTTTCCCTAATCTCAAACACCTTTTCCAAATTTCCCTCCTTACAATATCCATCAATAAGAGTAGTGTATGTTATTTTGTCAGGCTTCAAACCCTTCCGAGTCATCTGATCAACAAGGTCCCATGCTTCCGTCAAATCATCGTTCTTGCAAAGCCCATCGATAAGCGTATTATACGTGATCAAGTCGGGTTCCAAGCCTTGTCCCAACATTTGTTGATAAATTTCCATGGCCAAATCAATCCTCCCAATCTTGCAATGCCCATTAATCAATGTAGTGAAAGTAACATCATTCGGAACCAATCCTTTGCCAAACATTTCGTTGAACAACTCATTTGCATCATCCATTCTGTTTTCCTTACACAACCCATTAATCAAGATACTGTATGTATAAACATCAGGAAGAACTCCACTCCCCTCCATTGCATTCTTCAGCCTGAACCCCTCATCCAAATCACCCAACCTCACGTAACCATTCATCAAAGTATTGAAACTAACAACACTAGGCCTCAAACCCCATTTCCTGATTTCATCAAAAATCGACTGTGCTACCCTCATTTCCCCTTCCTTGCAAAATTTGTGCATCAAAATATTGAAAAAATACAAACTTGCAGGATATCCACATTCCAAGATCTCCTTATGAAATTCCCAAGCCAACTTGAAAGACTTCAATTTCATTAAATGTTCAAGAATATTTTTACAAGCATCAAATGCAACCCGGATTTTATGCTTTTTAGACAACCTAACACATTGAATAGCATCGGATACAAAATCTGATTCTAGATAAGCACTGATAAGGCCATCGAAAACATAAAGATCAGATCTTTGGGTACCTTTGGTTTCAAGAATTGTTGCAAAAACAACAGAAGCTGACTCTTTCCCCTTTCTTGAAACAATGGTTTGGAGCAAACTTTTGGCTTCCGGGAGCATTTGGTGGGTGCAAAGAAAGTGAACCATGGTGCAGTAAGAGTGGAGGTTGTGGCGGAAAGTGGAGTGACTCCGAGAGGAAAGCCATGAGAAGAAATAAAAGAGAGAGTTGGGAGAAAGTGAGTGCGGGTTTAGGCTGATTAGGGTGATGATATGTTGGGGTTTAAGAGAAGGGAGGAGGTGTTTAAGCGAGGCTTGGAGCGGTTTTGTTGAGCAGTTTTTGATTGATTCAGACAGAGTAGTAAGGATGGGGTCTGGGTCTTGGAATTGGGGGCGGGTCCGGAGGCGGGATGGTGGCGTATTATAGCTGGTGGTTGTGGAAAATATGCGGTGAAATTGAAGAGGGAAGATTTGGGTTGATGCTCTTGAATTGCCCATACGCCCTTCTCCGAAATATTTCCTCAAGTTCCGTCTGTACTCAGAAATTTGAAGTGTTACCACCACCAGGTTTCTTCTACAGAGAAAGATAAAAATTACTAAAATAAATTAACGTTAAAAAAAATTCAACTACAAAAGAAAATGTCATTGTAATTTTAAAAAAATTAACGGTTCTCTTTCATCGAAATATTTGCTCCAACTCTAAAGCCTTGCTAAAATGTATTCTACTCGTACATGTCCTCAATACTCACTCAACATAGACACCTCTAGAAAAGTCATTAGATGCCAACATATTAATATTTTGAATCAATAAGAACTTTTTTGTACTTTCTTGTATTTTGTTAGTTTGATTTTCATTATTTTGAGTTTCGTTTATAATTACAATGCTATGCTGGATTATTTTAGCTTGTTTTGATTGATAGATAATAATTGTATAGATTTGTGATTTTTATGAGCAAATTTATAGGAAAGAATGTAGTCCGTGCATTGTTAAGCATACCATCGGTTACGCATGTTAATCAATCGTCTGTTTACATAGTCTTTAGTCGAATAAATAACCTTCCAGTTTTGAAGCATACTTAGCTAACCTTTTTTTTTTATTTTATATTTAAAATGAAGATATGAATACCAGCTCTTCGCATTTTGTTACTTTGGTCAATTTCTAAGGAATGAACATAGTTGATGGACATGAAGTTGGAGCGACTGTAATAGAGAAGGTGTTTTTGCACTTCATGTATTAAGGAATGCATCATATACGGATGTGTATCGTAATGTATAAAACTTCCTTAGTGTTGATCCCTCTGAATACGAAATGAAGCTCGAATTAATTTTTTTCAATGATACACATTTCTCAATTCTACCAAGAAAGATTACATCTGACTTGCAAATGAGGAGGTTGATTCAACTCAACCAAAAACATCATTCTTGTATTTGTGTAACTCTTGTGAGGAATGATATCTCTAAGATCATGAAACAAGTGATGAAGTAGACAATGATGTGGATGGTTTTGGGTACAAATGAAGATAGCTCGAGAGGATGACATAGTTACTTCGGAGACAATTGCTACAGATTAGGATCTCATTGTGTAATAGAATACGCAAAGCAAATATAAAAAAAATAAGTGCATGAAATAAAAGATGCATTATAATCCTGATTACGCCTAGGATACTCAACTTGGGACTTAGATTTCTAATGAGGGTTATTAACTTAGTTGAAACTTAAAGGTTGAGACATTTAGATCTAGGGAAAATCATCACAAATTGAATTAATGACTTTCATTGGTTAAATCCTACCGAACTTGAAAGGAAAAGGAATGAGTGATGAGAATTCAACCATTAGCATAAATACCCCTGGTGTGAGAATGGACAAGAAGTTTGCGGGTGTGCATCTTTAAAAAGAGAGAAAATATTTGACCTTTGCGGGTCGAAAAATAACCAAATTTAGAGTTTATAGTGATTGAACTGACTATGTACATACACATATATTGATCTAACATTGGATAAGTGGAAGAACTGATTTTCGTATTATATCTTGGAAGCCTTTTATGAATGGTTAAACACGAATGACAAGCTTTCTAACCATGTTAGTTTTATTTTATTTTTATGTATTAAGTTGCTAATTTTGTTTGAAATGGACAAATATTCAAGTGTGATTTTTACATTTGTTTTGGCCTTTGAAAGTGAATATTTGGATGCCAATTTGATAGATTCATTATTTGATTTAATGAAATATCAATTGTTGTAGGATTTGATGTTGGAAGGAATGATTAAAAAAAAAAAAAGTGAAAATCAGCCAAAAATAAAGAAGAATAATTTATAAAACGTTCAGGGACTAAATTACAAATCTTTGAAACTTGATTCGGACCAAGGATGGACAATTGAAGATAATAGGGATTAAATTGGACAAAATAAAAGTTGAAGGACTCTTAGAAAATCCAGAAGGGACTCGAGCAAAAAGAAGAAAAAACCAGGGACAAAAATGAAGCAAAACATAAGTCTACACCTTGCGATCACATAATGTATGCTCTGTGATCGCAAAGTCCTTCTATTGGATCCTACAAGCATTGAAGCTTAACCATACGATCGTAGGAGGATGTGCAACCATGCAATCATAGGGTTCATCTTGACAGAAAATATTATGTTTCTTTTTCAACTTAAACTATTTTTAAAATGTAATTTCGATGAGTTTTTAACCTACTTTTGTGGCCAAAATTCAAACCAAGCTTTAAAGATAGAATAAAAGGCATGATACAAGAATACATGTCCGTACATGTAAATTGAAGATTATTGCTTTTGAGTAAAGAAGAGACTCAATGAGATCATTCAAGAAGGATAACACGATTTTTCCTCTCTTTCTACAATCAAAATCTAGGTGGCGTCTCAATATTCTAACGTGTATTTTTTTAACTTTATGATGTTCGACTAATTTCTAGTCATTAGGATGAAGATGAACCCTATGTTTTGATGTTTTAATTCAATTTTGAAACTTTGACATTTGATGCTTGTTTATCTTGAATGGCTATTATATGACTATGCTTTCAATTACGTAGCTAATAATTAAATTGAATTATTATCTTTATTTTATTCGAGAGAAATTATAAAGATTTGAGCAATTGATAACAATTATTGTAGAGTTCTATATAGGATAGAAACATACATATGTGCCTTGCATAATTTAATTAAATGTCAAGTAATTCAATACATCTGCACATATTCATGATCTTCATAGAGATATTGTAGGTTCACATGTGAGTATATGTTTAATATTGATCGAGAGAGATTACTAAATAAATTAGTTAGATTGATCGTCAAGTTAAACAAATCTTTTCATTGTCCTCTATTGATGATAAAACGGGATTAATAAAGGGGATACGGAATTCCAGTGCTTGCCGTTATTAGAGTTTATTTAGGTTTCTTAGTTATTCATTAATTTAATTTATAGATAATTCTAGGTTGATTTAGTTATAATTCCGAACAATCATATTTGTGCTATTCATTTAAAGTTAATATCGAATTAAATATTTGATCCTCGTGAGAACGATACTTTATTATATTTTATTACTTGACTACGATACTATATACTTACTAAATTTTAGCGATCAGTATTTTGCAAGATTTTTAAACATGGGGAAAAATACATCTAAACTTTCTTAAACTTAACAAGTCAATATTTAACCCTTGTTTGGTATCCATTACTTTCAAAATGCATTTTTCACTCTTTTATTTTCAATTGTACATTTTTTAATAAAATAATATTATACGTAAATCCAAAACTTTTCCTTATTTTTTAACCACACATACTCCGACAAAATACTATTCCAAAATGTATTTTGAACAAAAAAATTGGGGCTCAAACATGCACTCAATTTCTATTCTATTATTATTATTTTTTTTATTTTTTTTCCAACTCCTGACCATCACTTTCGTAAACTTAGGTAACGGAGGTCAAACTTTAAACAAAATAGTTGGCCAAATAAGGCACAGTGAAACGATCTCAGTCAGCCAACATCATGAATTCCCACTAAAGCACAACGTGAGCGACCATACGAATGAAAAGGGACACGAACAAAATGCAATATAGATTCACGGGAGAATCACCCAACTTTTAGTCTTATCCTGATAATAAAAACTTAAGGTCCGGAAAGGATTACACCAAGAATAAAGTGGGTTGTACAACCTTTGTTGACAACTAGTTTGGCAATTCATATGTTGTCAAGATTTCGATTAGTGGTGGCAATCGAGTCGAGCGGCTCGTCGGTTCGACCGCTCGACTTGTACTGTAGCAGCCCACGAGCCGCTTGGGCTCGTAAAAAAAGAGCTCGAGCACGAGCCGAGCAGGCCGACTCGCTAGACAAGCCGGCTCGGCTCGTAGATGAGCCCACGAGCCGATTTTTATTTGAAAAAAAAGAAAAAATTAAATTCAGTGACCAAATGGTCACTGATACTACTCTCATTTAGGGATGGCAGTGGGGCGGGTTCGGGGCGGGGCATCCCCACCCCGCCCC
>CAIGRB010080865.1:0-17007 GCA_903798255.1 Fraxinus quadrangulata | reverse complement strand
ACATTTCAGCATCCAGTACCACGTTAACTTGGGGCTCTGCTTTCCTTAGGGAATTAAGGTAGCATTCCCTGGATCTCATCTAATCGTCTCGTATAGTGGCGATTCTTCGCTCCGTTGGGTACTTCATGCAAAGGTGATGGATGAAAGTAACTGTACACAGTTCTTTCAGGTCTCCCCAGGACTCTGTGATAGGCGGATCGGGAAGGCCCTAGGGCGAGGCCCTCATTTTAATAGCTAAAGTAATCTTACCTCTGGGAATGATACTGTCCCCAGTAAATCCGTAGAGGGGCGAGTTCATTGGTGTTAGCCCGTGATCTATCGCCATTTTGTCAAAAGTCGTGCCAAATAGGATATTGACTGAGTTGCCATTATCCACTAGCATGTGTTTCAGCCAATTGCGGGCCACCACGGCTTTGACTACCAAGGCATCACAGTACGGAAAGTGCACACCAGTCGCATCTTCCTGGGTGAATGTGATAGGCTCCACAGTTCCTTTTGAAGATTAGCTCACTACATCGCTCACCATTGGTTAGCTATTCGCCTCTATGGTATAGTTTTTCTGTGCATTCTTCAATTCACCTCCTATATGGGGTCTTCCAATGATGGTGTCAATCTCTCAAATGGGTTGCTGTTCATCAAAACCATTAAGTCCCTCCTGGTGCGTTGTCCGCTTCAAGGCCTCTCCCTTACATTGTCTCTGTCATTGCGAGGTGAATGTCACCTCGTTTCGTCCCTCCTTGGGGAGTTCATCTGTGTGTGATCTTGATAATAGTTATCTTTCATGTTGCGAGGGTTACTTGTAGGTCGATGTGCATTTCTACATTCGCTTGTATCATGGCCGTAGTAGTGATGGAAGGCGCAATAGGGCCCCAGTTCTTCCGGTTGCCTATCTCTAGGCCTACCACCTCGTCCTCTATTTCTAGAGGTTGAGGGTCGTCCGACGTTCCTAGTTTGGTTGCCAGTGTTGGGACCAACATTTTCATAAGCCAAGGTGGGGACTGCATTCAATGTGGCAGTGGCTAGCACCTGTCCCGAAGTGGGAGCCACAGCATGCCCGACCTGAGTCCATTGCTGGATCACTATTTGAGAGGTGGGTCCTCTACCTATCTGCCTCTGAGGTGGTGGGAGTCCTTGGGAGGTTCTGTTTCTATGGTCAATCATTTCTTTGTTAACAATCTCAATCTTCATCATCTCCACCAACTCATCATATGTCAAAGGCTTCTTGCTTCGGACATCTCTCTAGAATAATGTGTTCATGTTTAGTCCTTCTTTCAGGGCCGAAATGGGCTATTTGTCTGTGACTTATTCACAGTAGGTTATCTCATTAGTGAAACGAGCAAGGTAGTTCTTCAGGTTTTCCCTGCTGCTTGCCTCATATCTTGTAAGCGTTGGATTGACGCCTCTCCCTCTTTTCTTGAAAGGTATTGGTTTAGGAATGCCTTTTCAGGTCTAGCCAGCTTTTTATGCTAAGTGGTGCCAATCTACTGTACCATACTTCAGTGGCTCCACCGAGAGTTAGGTGGAAGGCCCTGTATTTCAAAGCTGGTGAGGCACCCCTGAGGCTCATCTGCGTTTTATACTTGTTGAGATGCTTCTCTGGATAGCTCTTTTCTTCGTATTCGGGAATCTTATGAGGGACAAAGTTATGAGGCATCGAAAAGGTGCGAAGTTCCCTGGAGAAGGGCAAATTTTCATCATCATCGTCAAGCTCATACGACCTACAAGGTTCGTCAGATTCGTTCCCATCTGCTGCTGGGTGAAGTGGATGCTCGACAGTTTCGGCTCTGTTCCCCCAATCTACCATATTTCGCCTCTCCCACCTATTTTTAGGCTGAGGGATATGAACTTGGCTTTGTACATGCTTCTGCTGGTGGATTGTTCGATGCGTGGGCTGGTTCCTATTTCCAAGGGCCCGTCCAATCCGATCAAAAAATGCTAGTGACCTCTAGGACTGCTCTTCATATTCCGGAGGGAAGTTATCCCCTCATGTTGGGGCGTTATCAGCCGGGGCGACTGTGTAGTTGGAGGTATCCATTCCCACTTCTCTTTCGGTAGGGGCTTCACCTAGAGGACTCAAATGGCTTCTTCTGTTGGATTCCGCATCAACTCGTCTATGGGCCGATTGTTGGGGATTTTGTGGGGCTTGGAGACCACCTCGATTTTGCACTTGCATGAGGAGTTCTTGCAAGGCAGCATTTTGAGCTACGATGTTCCTCATGTTTGCGGCCATGCTAGCCACTTCGACAGTCAGCTGAGCTGTTCTATTGCCTCTGCAATATAAGTGATAGGGTCGCTGATGGGTGACATTAAGCGAGATCTCTTCTTCAGAGACCTCCTTTGTCCCCCTTGGATTCACTCCGTCACTGGAACTCATGGTCCGATGTGAAGGGTTTCTTATTAGCAATAGAGCTTAATGCACAGCCGATTCTTTTTCAAGAATCGATCCCTTTTTCAAAGAAGAATATCAACCGGATATTCGAACAAGCTTTTTGGTGGGAAGACTCGTGGTTAAAGTAAGTTTTCCACAGACGGTACCAATTTGTTGACCTCAAAAAATACCTCCGACTTATGGCCAACAGAATAAGTATTCACGTCAGATCTTTCTACATACGTGGCACGTCATTAGTAGCTCGTGGCCTTTCCCAGAGGGATTGGGAGTGACCGTAAGCACTCCGACGGTTAGGTCAGTTTATAATTCAATCAAAAAAGGTTCACCAGAGGTGGAATGTAGGCTGGGAAGTCGTTGAATAAATGTAATTATAAAGTTACAATATCAAAGGGAGAGATTGACACTCGAATGCACAATGCAGTAGGGAAAAATCGGATTCGAATCCTTCTTCTGGCATATAGAAGGGGTATTTATACTGAGGATGAGAAGAGGAGAGCCGTTGGATGTGGTGACATGTGTTATCCGATCATCTACGTTTTTCCCATCCTAGGTGTCAATCCATCCCTTTATTGGTTGGCCATGTTGGCATTGAATATATTTGAGAAAAGTAATTGAATTGACCATTTAGGTCCTATCATACGTCACATCAGTCAGATATTTGACTTTGAAAAGATCTATGTACAAAGGATATTTTGCTGGGATGAGGCGTGGAGGCGAGATATGTGCGGAGTTGTAGACGTGGAGTTCGGGCCTTTGCATCCGCGGTGTATCGTATATGAGTTTGGTTCATTTGTTGGCATATGTTCAGTTCTCCCTTGATGTAATCACTTCGGCTTATGCAATCACTTCGACTGACGCGTTGCGTGGTTTGGACCACCTCCACTGAGACGTGGAGGGTGAAGTGGCGAGCCTGACTCGGGTCCGTAATACCCACGAATGTGAAAAATTTATGCAAAGTCCATTGATGGTGCACTTCTCCATTTCGACCGGAATTAGAAGCAGGTGGTTAATTTAGCAACCATCTCCATGGTTGGGTTTCCCACCTTAGGTTAATCGTACGGTTGGTAATAACTTTTTTAGCTGCAAGACAGAAGCTCCACCATGTGTAGCAAGATATCCATCTCCGACGCCATCCATCACCTCCGACAGAATCTCCAGCAAACATTATGTAAGTATGATGTATTTGGTATAAAGAACCTTTGTTTTTACTGTTCTTGAATAATTACACTTTGATCCAAAGTAACATGATGTTATTCTTCCAATTTCGACAGTGCCTATTATTAGTTCAGATTTCATTACGAACAAGTAATGTTTTCAATTAGTACAATTGTTTGTCGAACCGTGTTGGAAGAAGAACGTTAATTGTGTCTGAGTTTTGAATATGAGATCAATTTTACAATGTTTTGTGGTTCTTGTCTACTGTAGCATAATATGTGGTTCGTTGGTGTGCAGTATACTAGGAAAGAACTCTGGACTATGTCATAATTGTTGAGAGAAAGGGCACTTCTTTGTGGATTGCCTGAACAAATGGTGATGCCCCCGGTGCAAAATTGGCTTTTTGAAGTGCTTTAAGGTCTAGAAGGAAGCGAAGAATAAGGAAAAGTTGTTCAATTGCTACAGTGCTAACTGTAAATTTTGGGAATGGTGATGACGAAAAATCAAGCGGCAGATCAAGTAGCATTACTGTGAACTCACTCAAATAATCATGTGGTGCTCGAAGAAGTTCAATAGTTCTCTCGCTTGTTTCAATCTCTTTGTCGGGTAACTGAAGAATAAAACATTGAGATTTCATTGCACGTGACAATATGCAATGCCAACGAAAGTGCGGAAGTGCATAAGAAAGGAATGGAACCGGTATGATGAGTAGTTATATTGTCTGAGGATGCATCCCTATCACTTTTGATGTTTAATATATGTTTTGTTATGTGTAGTTGATGTATAGTATGTGTAGTCGGTGAACTCAAGAATGTTGGTTTCATTTGGGTGACTCTAATATATGCTAAGGATATTGGTGTTTTTGCTACTGACTGTAATTTGTGTGGTTGACTTTGTTATCGTGAAGAATTTGTAATTTTCATTCACTACAGGTATCTCAGTAATGTAAATGTGATTTAAAACATCTTGCTATTTCCAGTTCACCAATTTGCCTATATTGATGGTAACTAAATACCCCCATAATATACGCATAATTTGATAAACTAAATTGATATATAGGAAGGGAAGTTACTACTATCATATATATAAAGAAGGACAGTTACAAGATGCTTCCATTGTAACTTCATTAATCGTTATACATTTCGATAAAACGTCATCTCGAGTTAACAAATATTCCTAAATAGGATTAAGATTTCCTAAATGATGCTGTTGCTGATGATCAAAGAAAAATTGACAGGCGATGCTGATGATAATTAGAGAACAGCATTTCAATGAAAGCATACAAATCTTCATTTGGGTCCATATATTTGGCAGTTGCTTTAATTGCTTTAAAGAATTGTAATGCTGCAGTAGTAGCAAAGCCATTTGTAATAATCAACTAATGGTAAAATATGAAACACTATCAACTAATGTTTGCATATGATTACAGTGAGATGATTATTCCATCAATTTCGATAATATAAAATCACATGTTTACGCCACCACGTTGGTGAGGTACATTTGGATAGTAGTACGATATTGCATTTCCCAATGTCAAATAATAAATTTATTACGCAAACTCGATTATGACTTAAAATAAATTACGTATGTTTAACCACATACCTTGACCATTCAATATAACACTTATTGAAGCCGGTGGGAAGAAATTTGGAGACATTCCTTGTTGTGTAAATACATGATCGTCGCCATCACCTTACACCATATCACAATGTAACTAAAATGTGGAAATCAAATGCAGTGATCAGTCGAATTAGACGAACCAGTAGAAGCTATGAATATGAGATCGGTGCCGACATGTAGAATGGTCCTTGATCATGTGCCTATATGATCGGTTCAACCTCTCCCAATTTACTTGGGCCTGTCTTCTGTCTCTTTCCCTTGGCTGAAGTCGGATGTAATTGCATAATCAACAAATAATTACTCATACACACTGTAATACAAAATAATAATAATAAATAAATAAAATGGAAACATACCTTTGATTTATCGGATCCTAATTCCAAAGAGCTTTTCTTTAGAAGTTTTTTCGGCGTGCCTCTTCTCTTCGAGCATTTTAGATCCTTTATACCTAAATTGTCCTTATGTTGTAATGCTCCACCATCCGACTCTATCTGAAATACATGTTGGGACATGTCATTACTTCCATAACTCGACCTCTTTGTCTTTAATGTTCTTTTTTTTTTTTTTTTGCATTCTACCAGTACCGCAAGGGTTTGATCATTGTCATCTGTAGCCATGTCAGCAAGCAAAGCAAATGATTAACACATTTTGTCATATCTCAACTGGGAAGGGGTGCTACTCAAACCACCATAGTTCACTATGACCCTAGTCTGTGCAACAGAATCCCTTCCTGCCATATAGTTCACTTCAAGCCGTCATTTAACATGGGCACTCAATTCTTGGTTGCAACGCTACAACCTGGACTTCGAAGGACTTGTTTTTATGATTGTGAATGAGATTGACTGTGTTAATTCTTCATATTTCACATGCATCCGCAGAAGAAGTCATCCTGGCTTTGCAGCCAGTCTAAATGGTAGATTGCGGCTTCAAAGAATCACTTGTAGTACTATTCCTTCGGCCTTCATAGCTACATCTAAACACAACATATCTCACAATTCCATGATCATCCTTTTGTGAATTTCTTTTCCTAACTGGAAAGCCTACGTCGTATGCAATTTTTTTTAATAAAAATCAAAAATTTCTTTTTCATCGTTGAATTTCATACCCATCTCAGGCATAATCACATCGTCTACTCCTACAATTCCATTATCCACGAAGTTCACACTGTCCAAAATGTTGTCATTTTTGGACTCTAATAGATTATTGTTATCCACCTTTTCCGAATTTCCTTTTCTTACGGTAAAAAAACAAATTACAACATTACAATTAGGGCTGGATATGGATCAGATCTGTCTATATCCGATCCAATCCGATAAGAAAATTATCCGATTCGATCCAATCCAATAATCCAACGGATATTTGATTGTTAAATCCATATTCGATTTGCTATGTTATCGAATATCTGATAATCCGATCCGAAATTGATAAAAATTAGGAAAGAAAAATCAGGCTTTGTCTGGGAGCAATTAAAATTTGCTCAAAAGTCAGTTTTTTACCGTTGGGTTGTGCAACGATAAAAATTCTAAGAATTGGGCTGAATGTTGTGTCAGACCAAAATTCCTCTTGTACCTTCCATTTCATTTTTGAATGTAGATAAACAAACCACCCCACCTACCGGTCAATAATTTTCCATCCACCTAACCAAAGGGCTTTCTCCTTCCATTCCATTCACATCCGCCTCGGAAGCTTGCAAACTGTAGTGCTCTGAAATAGGTCTCCGACTACGTAATAGCACCGGCTTTCGTCTGTAAATTTCACTTGGTAAGAACTTCGATTGACCCAGTTGCATAATTTTACCTTTTCAGCTCACCATCTCCCATTTTCGGACAGAACGGGGAAAAATAGTGCCGATTTACGCACCATGAGGTTGTATCTATCACCTTCAAAATCACAGATCTAGTTTTCCCCTCTTCGTTCACCATAAACATCCACTATCATTTATTGTCTCGATAGCCCCTTGTGTTCGTTCACATTTGGCGTAACCCGACAGAAATGCACCTCAAACAAGAAAATTGTCGAGAAGTAAAATCATGGATCCATGCCTCCTTAATTTTTCAGTTGACACGAAGACATTCCCGAATGTCGATCGTAAGCTTTTGTAGAAAATATAATTATGCCTTTGATCTTCTGCTTATGTACAATGTGTAATGCTTTCGTCATTTCCTGCGGACGAGTTATTACCTGCACTCCTCCACTTCCAATGGTCCTCTCGTTCAATGTAAGTCGAGGGCCCGTAAGAATGCACAATGGATTTTGTTTGAAGCGAACATCTTCATCGCTGCTTGCGAGACCGTCATCGCTGACAGGCACAGAAACATGAAGTGCTTCACCAAACAGGGCTGGGATACACTGATTCACTTGTTCAATACCAATTTCGGCCACAATTGGAACAAGCAGCAGTTGAAAAATCGATGGGACGTCCTCCGCCTGAAACACAAGGGATTTGAAGAATTGCTCAACTGTAGTGGCATCTCGTACGACCCGTCGACTAGGAAGATTGGCACGTCGGATGAGTGGTGGGCTCGAAAGATTAAGGTATCATCATTTCATAAACTTCCAGTCAATGTTTATGCTTCTGTGTTCAACTGTTTTCGTTAAGGGAAAATAGCAGTGGATTGATGAATCACGTAATGTTCGTTAGCATTTTGTATATTCATTGTAATCCTTTTATAAATTGTGCAGTATGTGCTTGAATTCTGTGTGAGAAAACTGAAACAGCAACAAGAAATTTACGTATAGTAATAAAGAGAAGATGAGGGAGATTGAAACATTGCCAGTTTTATTTCTGACTCCATTTGACGAGATCATTAACTCTTCTATTTATTATTTGATTAGGCTAAACCCATTTAGCAGATGTTGAATAATTTTGTGAACCAAAAATTATTGCATCTTGATGATATTGTGATACTCTAGTATTATCTAGAGAAGTAGAAATCTCATTATTATTGATTGTTGTTATGAGAAATAATCGGTGGTCTGTGGATGTATGCAAGTTGCTGAACTACACTAATTTGGTGTTCCTGCAATTTATTTATTTTCCTATCAGCTTTGTTAGAATTGGTCAGTTATCCTATTTTATTTACACAAGTTGGGAAACGAATTATGTTGCCGTGTATTATTTAGTATGTTTATGAACAAGTGATATCTGATATTCATTAGTTATTGTAATAGAATGGAAGAAAAATAGTTTAGGATGATAAAATTGAGTTTGTCAGAATACTCAATTGGGAAACAAAAGATGTATGATATGCTATGCTGGAAAGATATGTCCATATGTTTCTTCTGTTTTTTTCAAAAAGTTATGTTGGTTTATGTGTCTACCATTTTTGTTTACGTAACTGCTTTGCCGTTATGTGTGGAATTTGTGATAACCATTACGTTTGTATTGACATAGGAGAACAAAGACTACGAAGAATTTAAGGACAAAGATTGTCGAAAAGTGTATCGATACAAGGCTCTTTTCGGGGATGTGTTCGACTTCGATAAGTACACAGTCACACCCTCAAAGCTATGTCGAACTGGCTTCGCAATGTTCGAAGATAGTGGTCACGAAGATCAACGTGACGAGATCCCAATCGACGTGGAGAGCAGCGGCTCCAGCGACGAGGGCGGGGAACCCGAACTGACTGTAAGAAACATGGATGTGTCCGGCCCGCATAGTGGGGACAAACAGAAGTCTTCCGGAGAAAAGTCGAAGGAGAAGAAGAAGAAGTTTACAGCTCGGGATGCGTCCTACTCTGTCGACCGTGCGACTATAGCAAGTGAGAAGATTGCTGCCAAAATTGACAACTTCATTGGACCTACTGTGTCGAACCGGAAGACATGCCTTACAGAGTTATTGGCAATGGGTCGATTGAAAAAAAATTGATTTGTACTACTGGACGTGCAATTCCTCAGGGATAAATGTAATAGGGAAATTTTGGACATGCAAGATGATGCGAACGAAAAGTTCGAGTAGGTGGAGTGGAGCTGGCTGGAATATAGGAGAACATAGCCTAGGTGAGAACATTTATCACATTTGGGGTTAAAACTTTGTTGTTATGTTAACATTTATCACATTTTGGGTTAAAACCTTTTCTTCGTGTCGGATATGTATGATGGACTGATGATTTAGTTGTCACGTGTTTGCTAAAAATCGTTGTTCATGTGATTGGCTTCACAATTTTGATTCGTATAGATTTAGAGCAGGCTTCTGAACAAAGTGTGTGGTTGTAAGATATCAAAATTTTTATTCTCCAAATCCTTATCGAGAAAGTACATGGCCACATCACTCACATGTTTGTCATAATTTTTGTTTTCCATTTCCCTATATAAGGCAACGCATGTCTACTTAATTTTATACTTGTTACCTACTTGTAAAAGCATACTTGTAGGAGCATAATCTATTAGAGAGTGGTGATATGTCACTATTCGGTGTGAACTATGCATTGCATCCGACCTCCGATCCCGAGGATGAACTTGATGACGAGGCATTTATGGAAGAGCTACGAATGGATATTATCGAGTGGTTACATTACTGTCGCATCAGGGATGTTACTATATGTAACTATTATCGCGAACAAAGATGGCGTGTTTCAAGATATCCGTTCGCTCTAAACGGTCATATGTTCATGCTAGATGCTATAAACTGTAGCTCGTAACAATGCTACGCAGAGTTACGCATGTATCTTACGATGCTGCGATCTTTCGTCCATATGCTTCGTGATGATTACGGACTCTGCAGTCATCAACATATAGACGAGTATGAACAAGTTGCTTTGTTTCTATGCATTTTAGCACATGGAAAAGGCTATAGGCAGGTGCAGACTCTTTTCAACCATTCCTTGGAAACCATCGGACATTACTTCAAACTTATGCTTGAAGCGGTCATCAAGTTCCCTAGACCCAACCTACATTGAGCATCACGTTTCGAATTCTGAACAAGCATTTCATATTTTGGGACTGCATAGGTGCCATTGGCGGTACCCACGTTAAAGCCGTCATCTCGTGGGACCAGCGAGTGAGTTTTATCGGACGCAAAGGCATTCCGACATAGAACGTGCTAGCGGCATGTAATTTCAAGTTGTGTTTCATGTTTGTCATTGAGGGTACAACGGAGAACTCTCATGATGCTAAAATCTTGGTCAGAGCTATACATGACCCGATATTGACTTCCCACAATCGGCGCGTGGTAAATATTATCTAGTTGACTCAGGGTTCACACATCGACCTGGGTACATGGCGCCCTATAAGGGTTCTGATATATTGTATCATTTTCAGCAATTTTATGACGGAGTCACCGATAAGAGGCGTAACTTTCGAAATGCAAACGAGAAGTTTAATTTTCAGTACTTGTAGTGCAGGAATGTAATCGAACGTGCATTTGGCGTTTGGAAAATTCGTTAAAAAATACTTGATCGTATGCCGAGTTACAACTTCAAAATGCAAACAACTGTTGTAATTGCCATTATGGGCGTTGACAACTTCCTTCGACGAGCGGACGTGGTCGATAAAGCATTTACGAGAGTGGAAATCGACCCCGACGCAGCAGAGGTAGACCTCCCGGACGAACGGGACGAAGTTGTAGCTGAAATGAATGCACCGAAACCCAACGAAATGAGTGGGATATGTTCAAAGATTACTAGGCACAACAACGTTGACATGTTAATTTGAATAAGAATTAGACTGATGAGAATGGTCACACGATATTTTCACGACAAGCAACGTCCAAGAATGAGACGCGTACTGTCATGATAACACCTTCAAAACAATGAAATGAAAATATTACTGTATCTTACATTTTTTATGCAATTTTTTACATTTACAAAGCAAGATGTAAAGTCCCTTTTTTTCTAGTGGGACCCATTGTAGATATGCATTCATTGTTCCCTTGTTGAATGGTCAAATATATGGCATAAACTTGTAGCACCCATCACGCAAAAGTGAGGGCAAAATGGTCATTCGGCCTTGTAGATTTATTGAATGACTAAAATCTGATTTCACGTAGCAAATTCCAGACGGTTCAAAAATCAATTTCACTTCCGTGAAAATCGCTCCCAGACGGAGGTTCAACGTTGGAATCAAATCATCATACGTTAAACGAAAAATTGAAAATCGTCAAATAAACAGTTAAACTTGCCGGTTAATCGTAAACCGAAAAATCGATTTTTTCAAATAACATGATTTTATGTTCTTTAAAAAATTTTAAACTAACTCGAGGCCCACCTGCTTTTACTAGCAAGCCCAATAGTGACTTCTACCATCATGATGTTCTTTTTTAAAGGAGAGATCATCTTCTAATTTTCTATTGACATTCGATGTGGGATAATGTAAAATTGAATTTCAATTCTAAATATAAATATTTTATTTCATTATTTCTATTAACAAATCAAATTATTTGTTACATTAATTATTAGTTTTTGAAGTTGTAAAATAAATTACAATAATAAATTTAATTAAGAAAAATATCGACATTTGTGTACTTTAAATTAGTAAACTAAAATTTTAAAAAAAAATCAATTTTTTAAATAATATTTTACATTTATGTGTATAGTTATTTATTCAAGTTGACAATCGGTTCGATACTGATTCGACTCTGGTTCGACTTTTTGACCTTTGACCATCTTCTTTTTTTAGATCAATGCCCGGGTTGATTTTTAAAACATTGGTTGAAATCAATTTTTTTATTTAATTACTTTTTTATTCTAAATTTATTTATTTTAATGACAAATAATATGCCATAAAAATATTTTACCGACTTAATTATTTATAACAAATCGGATCGGATTGTTATCGGATCGGATTGACATATATCTATATTGGATTCATTTAGTTAACGGATTATCGGATTCGGATTTTGATCGGATTATTGGACAGAAACCCTAATCCATCTCCCATTTTTCGTCGGATTCGGATCAAAATTCAATCCATTAATAGCCCTAATTACAACTAATTCACGAAACAAATATTGAATTTATACATGATAATCATTCAATCTATACAACTGTTACAAGTTCATTATTCTTGTTTTCTTTGTAATTTCAATGAATTCTAGTTTTCCCTTTTTTTTTGTTGTTATTCCCTCTTTCCCCATTTTTGTAGTTATGATTAAAAGAATGACAAGAAACATGTGATCTAAAAACATTTAAGCTTTCCCTAAGTTTAGTGAAATAAAAACATGAAATTCAAGCTATACATTAAGGTTGCAGATAAATAATGATTTTTTAGGCTTTTAGCTATTTTAATTTGGCTCAGTGTATGGGGAACTGGCAGACATATCATATAGCCTAATTCAATTAATTCTAGTTTGAGAAAACAAGGGGATGAAAAATGGGTTGACAAATTTCCTAGTAAACCATTGATTCCAAAATGGGATTAAGTGATTTCGGCATTTTCACATCTGAAATAAACCTTATCTACCTTGCAATTTGACTTCACCCCCATTTTCACCCACCAGGTTCGCAATAAATTGATGAAGGGAAATACCTTTGTTCGTCATCTATTCGAATCTATGAAGCCGATGACAGCTTCAAGCCAGAACAACTCTTTGTTACACTGGCGACAGCTTCAAGCTTCAAGCCGGAACACTGGCGACAACTTCTGGGATGGGCGGTCGGTTTCAATATTGGTGGCAGAGAAATCGCGGGCAATATACCTCAACTTTTTTATAACCCGGAATAATTTTTCATCTCTTATCATGAGCGGATTTTATTGCCCGCTCCATCATCCCATTTCAAGTTTAAAAACTGGTCCAATAATTCAATTTGTTAGTTACCCTTTCGACGTCAGAGTGTCATCCAAAGGGTAAAGCCAAAGGTACAAATAGCTTTATTGTTTTGTCTGTAAAAATTATTTAGAATTGTACAGTCTAACTTGTAAAATTAGTTCAAATTGATAAAAATAAAAGTAAGTCATCACTAAAATCCTATTGCTGTGTTTGATCAACTAACATAATACAGGGGGATGAGACGAGTCTTTTGAATGAAAAACTTACGAATATTATCTTCATAATTCACCTTATAATACTATCTACCTAGTATTATATCGCCAAATAACCTCAAAGTTTGTTCAGTTTCTTGTAAGTTCTTTCTTTCTATATTGCCTTGTGATTTGTGAAATTTATTGGTATCCTAAAAGATTATTTGTGTAAATATATTTTGTATGTTTCATTATACCTGATAAAAATATACTGACCACACTTTAAAGGTTCAATTAAATGAATCACGTGATATTGCATTTAAATAAATATATTAGTCAATGACATTTAATTGACATACAGATTAATGCTTAGCACCAATAAGACATAATGACATTACTCGTGACCCAACAATTTAAAATGTATTAGTCTATTGCCTATGTAAATTAACTTGCGTAAAATATTTTTTTATTTGATCAAAAACACTGTCCGATTTTCATTTTTCATTTACAAAATTTTCCACAAAAAATTTCATCATCTCAAATGACTAGTTTTAAGTCCAACCCTATGTTTTAGTTAGGGGTAGGCACAATATGATTCAATTTGGTTTCAAAGAGAATCGAACCGAGCACTAATATGTATCTTATAAATGGAACCATTAATAGTTCCATCTTCAAGTATGGAACTCGACAAGAACTGAACCATTCAATTTCGCTTCTGGTTTGGTCCATTTGATTCTTTCAATTGAAATTTCCAAATTTAATAACTAACGCAAATAAAATGTCTAATTATAAAAAATCCTAAGTTATATAATTGTTTAAGTATATAAATTATTCACTTCAGTAAAACTATTTACATTGATGCTAATGAATAGCATTTTCAAGTTTAATTAAACACGACAATTTAAATTAACTAGTTAACTATTTATTTGAACGAGTTCTTGAAATACACATCACAATCCGAATTTCATTTTTTTTATACTGAAGCAGAAAATGCTAATTTGGAATAAAAAGAACCCAAGCCCTTAAAGTTCAAATTATATCTGGCAAATTTAAATAATTTATTTGTCTAAGTTTATAAATAATATAATAAAGACACTATTTAAAATAAAAATAAAACTTTTGGGTTCAATCGAGTTTTTTTACTTTTTGGTATTAGAATCGAGAATCGAATTCAGATCGGAACCGGCTTATTATCTATTTTAATACCCACAACCAATTAAAACTTGAGTAAACACCAAATTTATTGGGCCCTGTTTAGTTTAGATTAAAATCAATTAGAAAATTTTGATAAAATTTGATGTAATATGTGATTGAAAAGTTATAAGTCTCATAAAATATGTTGTTAAAATTAATTATTGATTTTGACCTAAGCCCCTATTTGATGGTCATTTTATATTTTGGAAAAACATTGTTTTGAATAGTGAGTTTTTGGAGAATGTGTGGTTAAAAAGTATGGAAAGATTTTGGGTTTATATATATATATAATATTTTATTATCAGAATGTGTGGTTGAAAATGATTATGTAAAAAAAAAGTTTTGAAAGAATTGAAGACAAACATGTGCTAAATTTTTAACTGTAACAAACACGGGCTATACGTAAATTTTTTAAGCTTCTATAGTTATACTAAGTCGAATTATAATATTCTAATATCATAATATTCTATTTGTCGTAAATGGTAAGTTTATTAGTAAATGACAATTGCACTTATATCGCCCTAGAAATTATTACCATTATATCCATAATTGTGCCGTATAAATATAGGATCTTATTTCTCATTATAATACATACAAATTTATTGATTTTTATTCTCTCTTCTCTTTTTCTCTCTTTTCACAACACGTTATCAGCACGAAATCTTAATTTTTCAAAGTCAAGTGAAGGTCGTAATTTTTTATTATCATAATCATCTGTCATATATATCAAAATTAATTTGATAATGTGTGATCATTTTTCATACATATTTTGGTTTTGTAAAGTGAATTTTTATAAGCACGTAATATTTGTTTTTTCTTTCTTGTAAATTATAGACTTCTGAATTTTGTGACATCATTTTACTTTGAATTTGAATTTGGTGACATCATTATGCTTTCTTGTAAATTATATAGATTTATGATGCAATCCTTAGATGTACTATAGCTTCTGCCTCTTTAATTCATGTGTGGCACCAACTGCCTTAATTTCTGTAATCAATTCGTTTGATATAATGGTCTTGAAGAAACAATAATATAATACAACGTACTCGAAAATAACACATGTTTCGAAAAATATATTATTTTAAATTAGTGTTTATTCTTAAAGGAAAATACGTAACTTATGTCATGTTGATATTGACTAATTATTGTTTAATCATATTATTCGAAACTAATTGTATTTCCTTTTGCTTTATTATGTAGTTAATCAAATGGCAAATATCTCAAAAACTTGAGTTTGCTACACTTGACATATCTAGCAAAAACTATTTGTCATGAGTATTCGATGTTGATATCCATATTGTCTCAAAAGATATAGGAGAGACAATAAAAGAAGGAAAATAAGCTTTATTAATATTTAAGAAGTATATTAATTTCTCACTCCAGAAGAGCATACAATTCGATATTTTAATATTTTCAAAAAATATCGTAATAGTGTTTCTGAAACAGCATAGATGTTGAAATACTAACAAAATTTAAGATGGATTATCAAGATATTTATTTAGTAAATAGTGCAAATATCCACACAACTTTTCAAGATAAAAGTACTTCTTAAATAATGTTAATGCAATATTAGATGTATCGAATATTATTGAAGACACCATAAGAGCTTGTATTATTTTATCAAATAATACAAAATTATATATTAACGATACATTTTATTTTAGCAAATTCAGAAGAAATTTACTTAGTGTTAAATATATTCGCTGCAATGGATCACATTGAGACGATACAAGAAAATAATGTTGAATATATTTGCATAACTTCTTTTGTATCTGGCCGAAACTGATAAAAAAAACTTCATGCACTCCCATCAGACATGTATTATATATTTATAAAAATGGTTGAATCAAATATTATCACGAATTAAAAGTTTGTTGATTCAAAAAAATTTATACTTTCACATAATCGACTTGAACATCTAAGAGGTATAATGATACGTCGACTAATAAACAACTCACATGGACATCTTTTAAATAACAAGAAGATTCTTTTATCTAATGATTATCCATGTGTAACTTGTTCACAAGGCAAGTTAGTCATTAGACATTTGAATAAAAAGGTCAATATTGAATCTCCAACTTTTTTTGGAAAGAATTCATGGCGATATATGTGGGCCAGTACACCCATCATGTGGATCATTTCGTTATTTTATAGTATTAATTGATTCTTTTACTAGATGGTCACATTTTTGCCTACGTTCCACTAGGAATGTAGCTTTTGTTAGACTACTTGTTCAGATCATAAAATTATGAGCGCAATTCCCTGATTACATAATCAAGACTATTCGTTTTGACAATGCTGGTGAATTTAGATTACAAGCATTCGATAATTATTACATGTCAAGTGGAATTGTTATTGAACATTCGGTTGCGCATGTGTATACACAAAATGGTTTGGTAGAGTTATTTATTAAACGCCTACAACTTATTGCTAGACCATTACTTATGAAAACAAAACTATTGGCTTTTGTTTAGGGTCATGTCATATTATATGATGTGTCATTGGTTCGTGTCAGACCAACTATATAATATCAATATTCACCTTTGCAACTGACATTTGGTCATAAACCTAATATTTCTCACTCGCAAGTTTTTGGTTGTGATTTATGTGGGTTTTGATTCATCATCTATTATTAGGTATATTGAACCTTTAATGTGTGAATTATTCGTTTTACATATTGTCATTTTGATGAAATAACTTTCCCAATTTTGGGAGAGAAAAACTACATCATGATAAATAAGGTAAAATTTCTT